>JAHBCN010016883.1:0-18980 GCA_019359885.1 Listronotus oregonensis | reverse complement strand
AATTATCAAGTTTCTTGCCAAATCAGAGCCTTTTAACGATATTATGTTTCAAGATGATATCCTGAAAAGCGTAAAACCTACTGACTAGTGGAAATCACAACGAAACGTAGATATTATTGGAAAAAGAACTTCCCATAATTACACAACTGCTCTGTGCAGCTGCTTCGTCTGCATCAGTAGAGAGGATATTCTCAACATTTGGTTTAGTGCACTCTAAACTACGCAAACAAATATTACAATTAAATTTTTTTTTGTTTTGAATATTTTCTGCAATAATACTTCTATCTATGTGTTCTTGTAATAAATTAATTTACTATACTAACGTAATTTATTTTTGTTTCGATTTTTCTTTATAACCCAAATTATTTTTTTTATAATTTTTATTTTTGATTTTAATCGTGACTTAAATTTAAAAAAATCAAGTGATTTAAATCGTGATTTAAATCGTGATTAAAATCAATTGATTTAAATCTTTGCAACCCTGTTGCTTAATGTCTTTTGGTCGTAAACGCATATATTTGTTACGATTCTACAAAATCAGCCCCTCTATGTCCCCTTCTGTAATAGCAAAGTTCCTCTATGAATTTTAGTTTTGTAGTGGGAAACCTTATTTTAATATGTGTTTCTTCGTCCACAAGATTTTTTAAGTGTAGAAATATTAGCTCAGATTTTTGGCAAGCACCTGCTACACCAACAATCATTTCAACCTAAAAAAATTACAAATCTCTGAAGCCACTCAACCATTTTAAAATAGAAAAGTGAGGAAGTGGATAAGCTGTATACCCTCATCATTAAAAATGACTTGTTATCGGATTCCGTTAAGAATCCTAAAATATGTTTTTTGATAAGTACCTAAAACTTTCATGATTGACATCCCTTTGACTGCCGATTCTGAAACGTCGCAAGTCAATATTATTCTTTCTGTTTTTAACATCGAATAGAATAACCATAACGAAGAGCTCTTCATATGCACTTTACTTTGGAAATAAGCCAACCAAACTTTTTCAGTTTTATGCGTAATGTTGTTTTCTTCAAGTCAATTATTGAATTTTTGATAAGCAAAATAATACTTTGAATCTCCACATCACTAGGGACATTTAAACTAGATTTCGACATTTTTGGCTTACTGACACTAACTATGTCAACGCTTAGCAACCGAACTAAATAGAAGGTTCGAAATACTTTTATATTAATTTTTTTAATTTTCTCGTAATAAAAACAGTTTCATTTAAAATCAGAAAAAAATCTTGTATGAAACACGTTAGGAAAAGTTCCTTTTGTGTAACTCGCTACGCTCGGCCCGCAGAAATCGCTCTTACACTAAATGAAACTTTTCCTAACTGGTTGCATAAATAACTATTCTTTTATCAACAGTTTGGTTTAAATTAAGGTCCTTGATTATTGTGACTAATAATAATACTAGACTTTGTCCCTTCAACTTTACTTTTTGTGTTAATAATAAATAAAATTAAATGTAATTTTAATTTTTTAAAGTTATTTTTTTTTTATTGCATTTTAATAATTTAATAATTAAAATTATTTAGTAGGTAAATAAATAAATAATAATAATAAATTTTTTATGGAGCAAACCTATGTGCTTTTAATAAAAAAGATGGAGGTATTCGACCAATTGCAGTAGGAATATGTTTCCGACGTTTAGCTTCTAAGGTAATTTGCTCTCGTATTTATGAAAAGCTAGGAAACCTTTTTCGCCCATATCAACTTGGCTTTGGAACAAAATGCGGAGCAGAAGCAGCAATACATGCAATACGTCGTTTTCTTCTTTATCCTCACGAATCAGATAAAGTTATTTTAAAAATAGATTATCAAAACGCTTTTAATATGGTTAATAGAAAAACAATTTTATCAGAGTAAGCGAATATCTCCCAGAATTTTACCATTTATAGCCCAATGTTATGATAATCCGAGTTTACTTTCTTGGTGATCAACATATTTTTTCTCAAAGAGGTGTCCAACAAGGAGATCCTCTTAGACCAGCTCTTTTAGTTTAGCAATTCATCCACTTATTTTATCATTAAATACAGAAATAAATCTTTGGTATCTAGATGACGGTACACTTGCTGGAAACCCAAAATCGGTTTTAGATAATTTTCATAAAATAATCAGAGGAAGTAAAGATTTGGGTTTAAATTTAAATTTTGATAAGTGTGAATTAACTGTTTTATCTAAAGATCATTCCAATATACTATCAAATTTTTTTAAGTGTTGTTCCTAATCTGTCAGCAATTCCCATTTCAAATTTTAATTTATTAGGAAGTGCTTTTTCGTCAAATGAAATTGAATACTCAATTAATAAAAAGACAGAATTTTTAAAATCTCTTAGTACCAAATTAAAATTTATAGACTCACATATTTCCTATAATTTACTAAAATATTCCTTTGCCATACCTCGAATGTCTTATTTGTTAAGATGTTCACCTTGTTGGAAATCTCCAGAATTACTTTGTAATTTTGATAATGTATTACAAAGTTTAGTTCAAGACATAACAAATTGTGATATTAAATTAAATTCTTGGTTACAAAGCACTCTTCCAGTAAAATTTGGAGGTCTTGGAATAAGAAATACATCCACCCTGTCTATTTCTGTCTTTTAGGTTCAATCAATGACGTGTCAGGTTTACTTTCCAAAATTTTACCTTCCTATATTCTTGCGACAGTAGATAATATTTAGAAATTGTTTTGTAAGATGGTTATCTGTTTGCAATCTTTAAAATCAACCACAAGTATTACCAAAAAACAGAAAGATTTTGACTTTTAATTTGCCAAGCTCGTCACAAATATATTACAAACATGTGCCAGACAAGTGAAGATAAGGCACATCTACTTGCTCTTCAGGCCCCTGAAAGTAATGCTTGGATTAACGCACTTCCATCTTCGTCCTTGGGAAATTTGTTAGATAACAAACATTCCATATTTCCATCGCTCTCAGACTTGTCTGCTGTGTGTGAGACACACTGTTAGCGAAAATGCTGATATTATGGCCTAATGGGTTAAGTGCAAAAAGCGCAGGGCGTTCTTCTAGACACAGTCAGATAAATGACATTATCAAAAGAGCTCTGATTTTAGCTGAAAATCCTTCTGTGTTAGAGCCTCTTTGGAGTTTGCAGAAGCGATGGAAAACGGGTAGATGGAATGACCTTAATTCCCTGGAAATATGGAAAACAATTACTTTGGGACGCTACTTGCAGCCATACACTTGCAAAACTTATCTTGGACAAAACTGCTAATTTTGTAGATGCGGCTGCTCGTATTGCCGAGAATAAAAAACATCTAAAATATAAAGAGCTTGAAGAACGCTTTATCTTCATTCCTTTTGCTGTTGAAACTTTTGGTCCTTTGGGGATGAGGCTAAGGGTTTTATTAATGAAATTTGCAAAAAAATACAATGCAAAAAATCTCGAAGTTTCATTATCCAAAGAATTGGTTTAGCTGTGCAACGGGGTAATGCAGCATCGGTACTAGGAACAATCCAGGAAGACCTAGGACTTGATGAAGTTTATAATTTTTAAATATAGATTAAGTTATTTATTTAATTTAAGAATATTTTTATTTGGTATAATTAGACATAATATTATAATTAAACAAAAAACTATTTGTAAGATAAAAAAGTAAAACGATTACTTGGAAAAAAAAGGTAAATACAGATCACCGACATATAATAAAAATCTAAATTGAAATCCAAGTTAACAAAATTACGATCAAGCAAATATGGTTTTTACGAGCTTGTTGATCGAAGGTCATTATAGGCCAGAATTAAATTATTTAATTTATGTAGCAATCGGATGATTATTAGAATTTATGGAGTAGAAACTAATTTTCAAATCCCTATTCGATTTGGCATAAATGCCGCACAAAATTTGATGAAACCACATTGAAACAAGAAGTTATAACAAAGCAAAGCTTGAGAGCGGTAACCAAAGCGGATAAGCTTATAATTTGGCGATTTATAGTTCATTTGTATGATACGGACTAATGGACATGGGTAACTAATTTTGCGTTAGGTTTGATTGGAAATTATAAAGCGATAATATCGTAATTTAATATTTTATAAATTTGCTGGTGTAAAATGGGTTTCGAAAGATTAGTAAATATGAGAAGGGTCGCAATACACCCAGAAAAATATCTGTGTGGTTTTTTATTTTATTGTGTTAAAAAATGTGTATAAAACCTACCGAATTATATTACATAGTAATGGGATAATTAGAATTGAAAATAACTGATAATTTGATTATTAAAATAATCGCTATCATTCGATTATTCAAATTTAATTTGAATTACAAAAAATGGCCTGAATCCACGGAATCGATGAGGCGTCGCGACAATGGCGAGACTTTTCAAAAAGAAATAAGAAAAGATCATAAAATCATTTATGTCACTAAAATCTAAAATAATAAATAATCATGTTAATCGAAATGCCCTCTGTGTGAACTGTGGACTCAGCATCAGCATTATCTTATCACTCTTTTTTCACGTTTTCGTCGTTTTCCGTTTTACGTTTCACGACAACGAATAAAAGAAACTATTTAAATTATAATAATCAAAGCAAGCCGCGAAAATGTCTTAAATTATAATCGGGATTCCTATCGCACGACGCATATCCAATTATGGCAATTATTCAAATTAACCGATAGTATATAGTGTTTAGTTACATCAGACTCCAGTTACATTTTCATTCAGGAATCAGAAATTTAAAATGTTTGAAAAAAAATTATATAATTCGAATTACGATAATCCGATTATTGAAATAATTTATAATGCAATAATTCGATTCTTAACTTAATGCGATTATGCCCATCACTAAATATTACAATCAAGCCCACCCGGCAGTCGTGAAGTCGAAGTCGTGCAGTCGCTCCAAAGCTTTTAGGATATTTAGAGATTTCTTTGCCTTGTTGTATATATGATTGATATGAATGTCCCATTTTAGGTGTTGGTGCAGGTAAATTCCTAGATATTTTACATGATTTTTGTACTGTAAAGTATGATTATTGATTTTGATTTTTGGAGGTGTATTTTTCTTTTACCCTTTGTAAACCAGACAGCTTCACATTTTTCCAATGATAGACATAATTCATGTTGTTTTAGGTAGGTGTAAACTTGTTCTAGTGCTGTGTTTATTTGGGCACCCATGACTTCTAAGTTAGAACCTCTTACAAAGAGAACTAGGTCATCTGCATAGCCTATAAGTTTGGTATTATTTAAGGGTAATTTGAAAAGATGATATATGTATATGTTAAAGAGAATAGTACTTAAAGGTGATCCCTGAGGGATGCCTTTGGTTGCTAAATAAGGACCCATAAAGTTTCCATCAATGCTTCTACTGTAAATCAATCTTTTTGAGAGTATTCTATAAATAAGGTTATTTATGTCTGTGGGAATATTTAAATTTATTAGTTTTCTTTATAATGTGTATATATTAACATGGTCGTATGCAGATTTAATATCCAAGAAAATGGCAATAACGGTTTCCGAAGAATTAAAAGCGTCAAATATGTAGGAGGACAAAAAGGCCACATTATCATATATTCCCCTTCCTTTGCGAAATCCAGCTATTTCATTACCAAAGGTATTCCTGTGTTCCAGCATCCAGTCTAGGTGGTTTTTAATCATTATTTCCAAAGTTTTACATCCACAAGAGGATAAAATTATTGGGCGATAACTGTCTGGAAGAGATGGGTCTTTATTCGGTTTTAAGAGGGTTATAACGTTAAATTTTTTCCAAGAATTTGGTAGTGTTGTCCCATTAAAAGTTGTTATAATTATTTAATAAAATTTGTTTTCCTCTAAAAGGAAGATTCTTAATCATAGGATATGCCAGGTCGTCCATGCCTGCTGCTGATATTTTTTATCTTTAAAGCGTTATTCAGCTCATGTATAGAGAATAATTGTGAATCATTTTCAGGTGTACAAAGTTGAAAAGATGGGTCGATATCGACTGAAGACATCTTGAAGAGTATTGCCTTTTTTGTATCGTCCGAAATTGAAAGGTTGATGTTTCTGTTTTTGTTATTATTTGAAAATTTTTTAATTTTGTTCCAAATATATGTGACATTAGATTCTCTGTTTAGTGTTTCGCAAAATATTTGGAATTTTTGTCTTTTTTTATTTCTAAGGTCTTTATGTAATTTTCTAGGGTTGGGGATCTATTCAAATTATTTATTGCTAGTTTTCTTTCCTTTATCCATGTGGAACATTCTGCATCCCACCATGGGTTGTTTGTTTTACGAGGTAGGCCACACATTTTAACGGGTATTGCTTCCTGAGCTACATCATCCATGATTTTAATAAGTTCATCATAGTCAGTGTCCAAGTTTCTGTCGATTAACTGGATTGTTATTTGGTTTTGAAATAAGTCCCAATCAGCTTTCTTAAAATTTCTAATGGAGTACATTACCTGAACATTCTGAGTTAAATTTAAAGTGTGTATTTTTATTGATTTCCCGAAATGTGGGGTAGTGGTTGCTATTGCCACAGTCTTGAAGAACACTCCATTGCGAGTTGATTGCTAACTGACTGCTAATGATGGTTATATCGAGTGCACTAAGATTGGAATTTGGATTTTAAATAGAGTTGAGGACCGTCGTTCATGACAACTAGGTCTTTATCCATAATAAAGTCACTTAATATTTTTTCCCCCTCTGTTGGTAGGTGAGTTATCCCAAAGGGGGTGGTGAGAATTTAAATCTCCCATTAAAATGATTTTATTTGTGTTTATATTTTCCGTGAGCTCTTGAAGCAGCTCTTCGTTAATATTATTGTTTGAGTTGGTATAAATATTTATTAAGTAATAATCTGAAATTTTTATGATTATATATTGAGTATTATTTGAACTAAATTCTTTTATTTTATTGAAAATGATATTATTTTTTATTAGTGTTGCTACACCGCCATAGCCATCATCTCTATCTTGTCTAAGAATATTGTATGTTTTTAAACAGAACGTTTGTGTTGGTTTTAACCAGGTCTCGTTTAAGAAAATGAGATCTGGGTTTTTTTCCACAATTAAATTTATTAAGTTCTTCTTTAAGAGCCCTCCGTGAGAGACCCTGATGTGGACATAAGCAAGAAATTTTTTATGGTTTTTCTTGTTTCGTCATTGGTGTTGGTTAAAAATTGTATTATGTAAGCTATTTCATTATTTGTATCGTTAAAAGCTGGGTTAAGTGCACCCTTTTTATTGCCCCGTTTCTGAAATTTTGGGTTCTTCGTTCAGAAGTTGTTATTATGTTTGCTGCTTGTGAATTATTTGAACCGAGATTTATACTGTTATTATATTTTTTTTGGATAGCTGGGAAGTCATTAGCGTTAAAAATGAATTGGTCTTTAATAATATAGGTTTTTTTACATATTTCATTGGCATCAAAGAAGGTCAAATTTTCAAAAGCCATAAGTTCTTTTATGTTCTTTTTTCTATTGAATTCGGACATTTTTTGAGGTAGTTCTGTGTTCGTTTTTACAGTAAAAACACTTTGTCTTGCAAGGATACTCTTGATTATTCAAAATGGGTTCGCTAATATGGCAGTCCTCTGCACAATTATAACATTTTCTCTGCCTTTACAATTTTTTTTAGTGTGTCCGTATCTTAAACATCGAAAACATTGTGTCACTGGAGACACGTATGTACAAACTGAATGTTCGAGGCCATAGAACCTAACATATTTGGGCAAGGAGACTCCTTTAAAAGTGAGTAAAACAGAACCTGTAGGTTGATATGAAACATTTTTCGTTTCCCTATCAATTACCTTTCTATTCAGTCTTGTAGCCGACAAAATTTTAATGTTACCCGAAGCTTGACTATGTTGAATGAGTTCATCTTCACTGATATCAGAGTCCACTTGCCTAATTAGGCCTTTTGAGGTTACAAAGTTGAAAGGGATAAACATTTTATAACCTTTATTCAAAAGTGTAGAATTATTTACAAAATTGTTTGCACTAGAAAAAGTTGTAAATTCAATTGAGAGTCTGTTGGAGCCTTTTTTATTAATTTTTTTAACATCATTAAGCTTAACATTAGAAATCTCTCTTGCAATTTTTACAGTGTTAAATTTACCGATATTAAAACCAGTTTTTTCAGTTGATTCTAAGTAAACAATAAATGGACCAAGGTCCATGTTAGTATAAAAAACTGTTGGTTGTTCCTTTTTTTGTCCGTCATTTTCGTTGTTTTTTTGTTGGATGAAATTTGGAGAATTTTCAATTTTTTTAAAATCTATCTTTTTAGTTGGGTCATTGCCTTTTAGCGACCGAGATATTTGTGACTGGGGGGTTCCTCCCCCCCAGGATCACTCATACTCCCCCAAAAAAAGCCCTTTTAAAAGAGTGGTAGGCCAGAGAAGATGGATCCCAAAAAATTCAAAAGGCAACGCGAATTATGAAGAAGCAAGCAATTAAATGTAATCTAGCTAATGCTCAACTTACCCTAGCACAAGAAACAAGAACAAATGTTAGTGTCTTAGGAAAAACCCCTTCTTCAAGGAAACTTTTCTGCGACGTAAGAAAAACGCTGCTGCTTCGCTCACAAACTCCACAGCACTCGTATGGCAAAGTAGTGTATTTGCGTAACTAACCATGTCTATTTTAGAAAGTTGCAAAATTTCGAGTACTTCCGGAGATATCTGGAAAAAACCGAAATTTGCCGATTTCGTTTTTATTTATTTCTGACGTTATTTAAAAAAACATGGAAAAACAAAAGACAGTTTCTCATGGTCACCTTTTAAGCTCTACAAAACAGCGTTGAGAGATTTTCCGTACGACGTTTCGTTTTTGTTAAACCATCATCAACTTTATTTTTACGGACCTGGATTTTTTATTTAATTTTTTTGAACCCCTTGTTATCTCAATTACAAAAATGTATAACACTTAATATTTATAAACAAATATGGAACGCCCCTATAAGAAATGATGTGCGTTCCTTATCTAGCTCATTGTCTCTTATGAAAAATATGTTTATTTAACAGAAAAATATTTAGTATTATACATTGTAGATCTTAAAAAGTGGCCATAAGAAAATGTCTTTTATTTTTCCCTATCTCTTTAAATAACGTCAGAAAAAAATAAAAACAAAATCGCCAAATTTCAGTTTTCTTCGGATATCTCCGGAAGTACTTGGAATTTTACAACTTTCTAAACGGCATGTTATTAGACACCTAAATGCGCAACTTTGCCATAATTTAACCGACTTCGTATCTCTTACGGTTTCTGAGATCCCCATGCATGCGCTCGAATCTGTGGCACCCTGTATATCATTTTGCAAATAGTTTGTTATTTTTGCCTCTTTTTCATAAAGGACGCTACAGAAAAAAATACTGCTTCATTTGCATGGTCGTTTTGATGGCATATTATCTGCTCGCATGCAAGCGGCCCTAAACTTGGTTGAGAACTGGTGCTCAACGGAAGGGCTAAATGTCAATCCAAATAAAACAATTATAATACCGTTTACAAAAAGGAGGAAAACAAGGTTTATAGCTCCTATGTTAAACGGCATTACGATCAAACTTTCTAAAGAAGTAAAATATCTGGGAATTGTCCTTGACCAGAAACTCAATTGGAACTCGCAAATAAAAAGGACTATCGCAAAAGCATCAACGGCACTATGGGCGTGCCGCAGACTATGTGGTAAAACATGGGGTCTAAAACCCAAAATGATCTACTGGTCATACATTACAGTTGTAATACCTATAGTTACTTATGCCTCACTGGTCTGGTGGCCAAAAACAGAGGAAAAAACTACACAAGGAAAGTTTCTGAAACTGCAGAGACTTGCCTGTCTGGGAGTTACTGGAGCAATGAAATCTTGCCCAACGGCAGCTCTGGAGACAATGTTGAACCTCCTTCGCCTGCACCTGCACATAAAGAGGGAGGCGATACTGAGTGCCTCCAGAGTAATCCAGACACAAAGTATAAAGGCAGGAGACCTGACTGGTCACCTTAAAATTTTGGAAAAAATCAAGATTGAAGCTCTGACCAAACCCACGGACATAATGCCTATAGTGCGGGACTTCCAGCGCTCTTTTGAAGTGGTTATTCAAGACCGCCAAACTATGAGTGTGAATGAACCAAAGCATGAAAAAGGCTCACTTGTCTGGTACACTGATGGATCTAAGATGGAACAAGGGGTTGGAGCTGGTGTCTTTGGACCTAGATGCAGACTATCAAAGTCTCTCGGCAGGGCTCCCTCCATCTTCCAAGCTGAAATCCATGCAATTGATATTTGCGCTTCTGAATGTGCCAAAAAAGGCCTTCGAGGCGCAACCATATATATTTTATCGGACAGCCAGGCTGCTTTGAAGGCATTGACTTCATGCTCTTTTAACTCAAAGCTGGCCTGGGAATGCCGACAATCACTAAACCAACTGGCCAAACACAACAGAGTTACTCTGGAGTGGGTACCAGGACATGAAGGAGTGGAGGGCAATGAAATTGCCGATCAACTCGCCAAGGAAGGAGCACAGAGACCATTCTATGGACCTGAGCCTTTCTGTGGCACCACTAGAGGCCACCTCTACGAGGAACTCAGGACATGGGAAAAAAGTCAAAAAGAGACTTACTGGAACAACATCCCAGGACAAAGGCAGGCGAAAAGATTTATTTCGCATTCACCTAAGTACACAAAGAAGCTACTGGAACTTCAAAAAAATAAACTTTGTCGGTTTTGTCACGTGGCAAACGAAACTGCGGAACACATTCTCTGTGAATGCAGAGAACTGACCCGACAACGGCTTAAATACCTCGAAGGGGTATATCCTACTCCTAGAGATATTATTCAGCTTGCACCGCGTAGTATCCTGAACTTTGCTAAAGGTATAGGAATTACCGGGCACTAAACAACGAACGTTATTCACAAAAGATCTCTTTAGGTCGAAGTGAAGGAGGGCTACACTAGAGCCGAGCGACCCCGTTTATTACAATACAATACAATACAATGCATGGTCGTTAGGTTTTCTAAAATTTTCCAATTTTTCGCACAACTTTCTTAATTTTTTTCTTTAATAAGAATTATATCTTGGCAATAACAAACACAACCAAAAAAAGAATTATTTACAGTAGAGCCCCGATTATCGGTGCGCTGGTTATCCGGGCTGCGGATTTTCCGTGCATGCCCATTATTAAAAAAATGCCCCTATCAAAAAGAACTTATAATGATCTTGTTGGATAAAGTTTTGGAAATCCGTTTACGGTCAAAGATACAATTTTTACAGTGGCAAATGCTTGGAATGGAATACAAGAAATGACTTTAAAAGAGCTTTTTACAAAATAATGACGCTAGAGAAAGATGAAAGCATCATTGAATCTGATGATGAAGAAACGAGCATAACTGAACTAACTGCATTAGTTTGCATCGCAATTATTTTGAGCAACGAGAATCTTCGGACCTTGTCGACATTTTTAGTGATGAGCAAACCAAGACCAAGACCAAGACCGGGCTAGTCTTGATCTTGGTCTTGGTCTTGCAAGTCTGGTCTTGGTCTTGGTCTTGCAAGTCTGGTCTTGGTCTTGGTCTTGCAAGCCCAAAGAAGGTCTTGGTCTTGGTCTTGGTCTTGCACCACCCGGTCTTGGTCTTGGTCTTGCTGCAAGAGTCTTGCTGGTCTTGCTGAAAAAGTCTTGCTGGTCTTGCTTTTTTTGGTAGTAATAATTTAAACTAAGCAATCTTAAATAAAATATATATTTTTTTAAGACTTACAAATAAATAAAGATGGAGACTACATTTTCTGCTTTAAAATTTTAAAATATACCAATTTTAACCTTACATGTACATTTAAATTATTTGATTAAAAAGGATATTTTAAATGTAGGGGTTTATTTATTTATAGCGCTTCATTTTAGTGATAGAAAATATTTAAATTTTCTTTGAAGAAGCATATAAAATTACAATACTGAGTACTCTGAGGGCAGAAACTTTTAATTTTAATAACTTTAATAACTTTTAATTTCAACCAGATGTGAAATTTTCATGAAAATGATTCTGATATGTAAACATTGGTTTCTAATTTAAAAAAAAAAGGTATTTAGGAAGCTTTTCAGTTCAAATAAACTTCCTATGTTCAAATTAGTCAAACATTTGCCGTACAAAGTTTGTACAAATACTTTATAAACATTCTGCATATACAAGGTGGCTCGATAGTGCGACAAAGATCAATATATCCGAAACCGTTCATAATGGTAAAAAACTGAATATACAAAAATTATAGAAAAAAGGGCGTAAAATGTAAAATTATTTTCTATTTCAGAATATTCCAAAAAATTCACTACCACTCAAGAAAACTTCCTTCTTTGCAGCTTTTAACCTCAGATAGAAAAATCATAGCAAAAAATTCATTTAAAAAAATCGCTTCCCTGTATATTATGCTGGAAATTCTTGAACTGCGTCATATAGGTACAATGTCGACGTAGATGGTTTTTTATATATCATTTTTGGTTTTGGCAAAAATGACGTCATCATTATACTTTTGGCATTGTTTTGACTTTTCCGTCTAAACCGAAAGTGAGAATTTAAAATCCATTTATATAAAAAGTATTCCTATATGAAATGACAAATATATTTTTTTATTAAACCATCACTTTTACATTTATATCTTAGTTTAAAGGAGCAATCTAATGATGCTACTTCTTACAGTGTGGCACAAAAATAATGTTTTCCTGGATTTTGGAAATTTTTGATCCAGTAAGTGGCATCACTAGATACCTAATTTAAAAAAACATAAGGAAGAGGTAAGTAATTTTCAGCTTCTATAACTTTTGTACTCTCAGTTTTTCTCTATCGTAAACGGTTTTGGAGATATCGAGCTTTGTCGGACCATTGAGTCACAATCTTATTATTTTTCAAACTTATTACTGAATCTACTAGTTATCGTTTTTAAATAATTTTATTAAAAGACGAATTGATCGATTTAATTATTATTTTATTAAAAAAACCTGTTACTCATAAAATAATCGCCTTTTTAGGCAGTTCTCGACACATTTTTTGTCATGTCTGTATGAAATACCTCTGTATATTGAATAAAAAAAATTGAATATTATATTTAAAAAAAAAGTGACAAAAGTGCAAGAGTCTTGCAGGTCGGTCTTGGTCTTGCGTAGTCTTGCACCCCTCGGTCTGTGTCTTGGTCTTGGTCTTGCATACCCCGGTCTTGGTCTTGGTCTTGCAAGCGAGAAGGCGGTCTTGGTCTTGGTCTCGGTCTTGGTCTTGCTGCAAGACCAACACCAAGACCGGTCTCGCTCATCACTAGACATTTTGAACGTTCGCAGAATACGTTAAAAAATTAAAACAGATCGAAGTATTTTAGCCCAGACCAAAGTTACTGAGTTTTTTTGCAGAAGCATAGCTACCTATAATATATATTCGCCTTATGTAAATGCAAGTTAAGAGATTGTATTTTTTTATTAAGTATGTGAAAAGTTAACTTCTGTGGAATTCGGTTTTTTATTCTGTTATGTATTTTTTTATGGGATTTGAAAGTTAATTTGAACTTATGAGATCTATTTTTTTTCTGTTTTCTTATTGGTGTGTACATATATATGTATATAATATGTAAGAAATAAATGTTCGGATTATCCGTGCTTTCAATTATCCGTGCATCGTTTGGTCCCGCCGAGCACAGATAATCGGGGTTCTACTGTAATTTGGTGCAGTCGTTCTCAAGTTATACGCGTACATACATTTCGACGATTCATTATATAGAAGATTAAAACTTTTTGGATGAAATTTTTGTATATTCTCTGGTGTCATTCGATTCGGAATATTATGTAGAACGTTTAAGGAAAAGTTCCAAAAGGGGCCGATGAAAATTGCAAAAGTTATAAATAATTTAAAAAAGTAGTTTTTTTTTAATATCTTGAAAACTATCAAAGATATTCAAAATTTCAAAAAAGATCTGAAAAGAGGGAGAAATTTCATAAATAAAGTGCATTCTTCCGGAACTGTATCTTTAATATTTATAATTTTTACAGAGCCCTAAAAATAGCGCTATGGGCGGGTAGTCTGGCTTTCAGGCGCGATTCGTCACCAAGGAAGTTTAAAGGTGTATGGAAGCCCGGAATCCCAATACTGTAGAACAAAATTGTCCAGGCGTGCAGGGCAGCGGAAATAAGGGGATTCGCCCCGCGGAGTTTGCGCAATGAATAGTAGGTCAGAGCCGGACTTCCATAATTCTTTGTTAATCTATAAAGTTGACATCACCAAATGTCAAATTCAAGCATTCACTGTTTTTTTTTATTATTTTTTGCACAAAATTGTTGGTTATTAAACGATACTACCATAGAATATTTAAAATTATTGTGTAATATTGGATTTTATATCATCTGATATAATATTGAAAGAATAGATGGCGCCACTTTACAGCCTTCTATTTAAATGGTCGGTATTTTTGGGAGTTGTATTTTTACCAAAAATCTTTGTAAATAAATAAAAACACAATTTTTTAAAAATAAATTTCAAACATTGTATGATAGTTTCATGTACTTTTCACCAATTTTGTGATAAAAAAGGGCAAGATAGTATAAATGAGTTTAATCTAATCCTAAGATTGTGGCTGTACATTAAAAAGTGAAAATTTGTATAACTGCTTTTTAGGCATATACTTTTCACTAATAACAAACATTCATGAGACAGAATAACAGTGGTTAAAAATGTTTAGTAACCTTTGGTACCTAGGTACCCATTGTAACAGTAACCGTTAATCCGTTAAATATTATGTGTCTACAGTATGTCGAGCTTAAAAATTTGATAATGTAAGTTTAAGAAACCAAAAATCTAATTTCTTTTTAAAAAAATACAGAAAAAGCAAACAGGAACTTTAACATAAAATTGTACTTTCTTTCATTTAATTAGAGGGACCTGTATATATTAAAATTTGCCTGGTCTGCCCAATAATTATTAATTTTGATCCTTTAAAAGAATGTACTAAATTATTAAATGAAATAAAAGTACCTAAATGTAAAACTTATTTATTTTTAATAATCCACAGAAATAAGCAAATATTGTGGAAATCATCTAAAAGATAGTTAAGATTGTCTTACTTCTCTCACTGCTATTTCCTATGAAATTTTCATTTTCTATAATTCATAATTGATATATTATTATTTATTCAGTTACCTAACGTTACGTCTCGTAAGAAGCACCTAATTTAAATATAAGAAATAACTACCTAAAGTAAAAAATGCCGGGTATGTTACTAGTATGTTACTACTCTAGTCATTTTGCTACGATATTATAAGTAACAAACTATAAACACAAAATTATAGTCACAATTTAATAAACACTAATCACTAAAATAAGAAGGTTTTTATCAATCCAAAAACTTCTGCAACCAAAAAATATAATCACACAAAGCAAAACAATCGAAACTAATACGGCTCTAATAAAAGTATAATGTGTTGCCTTACTAAGTAGGCAACACATTAAATTATTTCGTGGAATTTCGTTATTGCGCAAAATCGGCGGGGCCACCTCTGACAGTTATTTTCATACTGGGCTGGCCATTTCTTGATCGAATGGGCCATAGCATTGGGCTTTCCATACACCTTTAACCTTCCTTGTTCGTCACTCAGACATGGTAACAACAAGCGCGGAAGCCAGACACCCGCTTTTAGCGCTATTTTCAGGGCCCTTTAGATATTATAAATATTAAAAGATACAAGTTCCAGGAGGTAGGAATTTTTTTTGTTAATTTTTTTGCCAAACCGATTTTAATAAAATCCAAACTGTTCCCTAAGTAAAAAAATGTAATCCCATGAAAGAAGCATATATATATATATATATATATATATATATATATATATATATATATATATATATATATATATATATATATATATATATATATATATATATATATATATATATATATATATATATATATATATATATATATATATATATATTATATATATATATATATATATATATATATATATATATATATATATATATATATATATATATACTCATAAAATTTTGTATATTTATTTGGAAGCTCTAATACATACCTGTTGATTTTTTGAAGTCTGTAAAAAATAAAGAAAAGGTTTACATTTCAAATTGCATTTACTCTAACACTCGACTCTGTTAATGTTTTTTGCGTCAGCGAACCTGATTTTGGCTATAAGACATACTGTTTAAAGCTAATATCTCATTTTTGTGAATAAATAGCTTCTAATTTAAAAATATGCCCGTTGTAATCCCATAATTTTTACCTTCAAAATACCTTAAATTAAGATAAAGTGCGACATTTCCCCCTTATTACTTTTTTCTTAAAAACGAAATTATCCTACTTTTATGAATTTGGACATCAAACTCATTTTTATTTTAAAATGAAAAATCTTTCATATTACTCTGGCGGCCCAAATTCTCGCTTTTGCGGCTTACAAAATTAAACTGAAGCAAATTATTAAATTTGAGTCTTTCGTTAATAATAATTTGATTTTTATGGAAATTTCAAATTTGTTATTTAAAATATTATATATTTTTGTTTGGTTAATTTATTAATAATACGAAAATAAAAAATAGATATTTTTTTTTTGTAAATGGGTGTCGGTGGTGGCTCTATTATGTCAACTTGTTCCTAAAAAACCTATCTACAACGTGAACGTAAAATTAGTTTAATATTTTTTATATGTTTTAAATGATTTTTGAGGTGACTGTCATTTATCTACATATTTGCCAGAAATAAAAACATTTTTTTTGTGGGCGCACGTATTCAAACATTTTTAACTTTAAATCGTTCAGAATTTGTGGAGTGATAAGCAAAGCAATCGATGTTTGTGTTTTTTGTTTTATTTTTCTGACTGGTCAGTGATCTTTTGGTTCGTTTATTTACACTCCACAAACTAGTAAATATTATTAAAATGAATAATAATAGTGAACAGTCTGACTCATTAAAATTTAAGTGCTGCGCTAATAAGGAATTTCCTGGCTTTTTTTGTGTAAAATGCTTCGGCGTCTTTCATCCTAGTTGTCTCAATAGGAAAAGTTTTTTTAAGTCATTGGGCGGTTATGAAATATTATGCTCCCTGAACAGACTAAATGAACAACTTAAGGAAAAGGACAAAACAATTGAGAAAATTACAATAGAAAAAGAAAACACTACAAGAGAGAAAGAAGAAGAACTGAAGATTTCACTAATGAAGTTGTTCAAAATGAAAGAAAGATTGCAGAAGCTGAAAAAGAGTATGTCGAAAACATAAACCTACATATGAAAGAAATTCTCACACTCAAAAATAAAATTAGCTCTTTGCTAGATCAAAAAATTTCGCTTGAAAAATTATTTACCAACAGACTGCAAACATCAGTGGGCTGAGTCCAAACATTCAAGATCTGACTAATACGAATAAGGAAATGATAAATTAATAAGGGTTTTGAAAGTGACAACAAGTTAGATCACAATGAAATCAATAGATTAAGGGATGAATTAAAAACCTTTAATTTACATGACACATCACAAATAAATGATGGAAATACCACACAAAGTGCTTCTAGTGAACATGAAGGCACAATTCATGCTGGCAAAAATAGATCAGGAAAAATAATAATATTAACTGGTCATAGTGGAAAAAACATTTATGGACCGCTTAGCAGACTGCTTGGATCTTCCTATGACATTCAAGTATTTTGGCTTCAAGAAGAACAATTTGGTAAAAAAAAATTATTTGGGAAATTGCAAAAAAAAATTTTTTTTTGGGATTCCCGAAAAAAAAAATTAAGTTTTAAAAGCGAATCTTTTATTTGTATTTTTTTCGTAAATTTGATCCAATTTCGGAAAATTATCTGTTTTTCTAAAAACCATAGCTAGTTGAGACTTTTTTTACTCAACAATTTTCTTATGCTATTTTATTAAAGCGTAAAGATTTTTGTTTTTTTTTCGGATTCATTTTTTTTTTTGGCTTTAATTTTTTTTTACCAAAGCCTATTGACACACTTTATAATGAAAAAATATATGTTATGTGTATTTAGTAGATCTAACTTTATTAATTTTTCCTTATTTTTAAATGGGTGATAGGATGTCAAAAAATTTGAAATCTATTTTTTTTTTTGCTATTTTTCAATTTTTTTTTAAAGACTTTTAATTTTATTATTATTTTTTTATTTTTCTAAAGAATAGAAGTTGTAAATGGGTTTTTAATTAAAAGGTTTAAGATGAACTAGTAAAGACGAGTTATTACTAAAAAGTAGAGGCAAATTTAAAAAAAAACGTTTTTACCTGTTCATCTTATATCTTTTTAATCCAAAAGTTATTTAAAACTTTCATTATTTAGAAAAATAGAAAAAAATAATAAAATTTAAAGTTTTTTTTCAAAAAAATATCAAAAAGTAGCGAAATAAATTAATTTTGAATTTTTAACTAAACTTTAAAACCTATCATCCTTTTAAAAATTATGAACAAATTTATTAAGCTAGATCTACTAAAGACACATCACTTTTATTTTTTTTTATTTTAACGTGGGTAAATAGGCGCTGTTAAAAAGATAATAAAAATTATTAAAGCTTAAAAAGACAAAAATTTTTGAAAAAATTGTTCTAATTCCAAGCTTTAAAGACCTTTAATTTGGCGCAAGCAAAACTTAAATATATTTTATTGTCGCTAAGATATTCAAAAAAGAAAAAAGAAAAATCCATGATTCAATAAAAAAGTCTGTACAGGATTTTGCGCTCCGTAAGTTTTGAAGGTTTAAAGGAAAAGGCAAAAAGGCAGCAGTTTTTACAATCCAGACATTCCAGGTATAAAAGAATGAACAAAGTGGAAAGTCAGGGCCTCTTCAGATGGACTGTAGGCAGATGCATGAGAGTAGTACTACATGTTGCGTATTAAGAATCTAGTGCAAACTGTGTGTGAAAACTTTTTTAAGTAGAGCTTTCTGCCTCTTTTTTGTAAAATATTAATGTGATTTTGTTTTTTAAAATGGTTTTCTTAGGTTGGTGTTTCTAGTTTTGAAAACTTTAAATATTTTTTAAGCATTTTTTAAGG
>JAHBCN010016882.1:0-19014 GCA_019359885.1 Listronotus oregonensis | reverse complement strand
AAATGTTTAACAAAACGTCATTGCCAGTGTTATTTAATGATTTTAGTAGGCAACCGTCAAAATCTGACATTTTGTTGAACATTCTAAACCGTTGTTAACTTTTAACTTGTTAAGTCCATTGCAAAATTTTAAAAAATGGATCCCCCGGGGGAAATTATCAATTAACAAAGGGGGGGTCCCATAAAAACTTTTAGGTCAAAGTGGTGTAGGGATGTTTTTACCTCTTTTTCCGATGATTTTTTTGAGATGTGGGAACAACCAGAAGTCAAAACCTGGTCTAAACCTGGCGAATAGCGTGGATGTCGCAGCATTCGTACAAATATTTTTCTTTCGTAAACTAGATCTTCAAAGGTTGCAGTCACAATTTAATTTTATTGTTTTACTAATCTGAAGGTAATCCAGGAAGTGGACCCAAAAACAAACAGGGGGAATACTAAAACCAGTAAAGTAAGACCGGAAAAAAACTTAAAAAGGGGCTCCCCCAAAAGAACGAAGAAAGAACTACTAAGACAAAGTAGGAAAAGACTTCGCATAACAGTAGGATTGCTAACAGAGCGCGATAACCTGAGAGAGACACCTACACAAGATAGGCTCATACAATAGGGGGAAGAAACAGCCCACCACATACTGTGTGGATGTGAAGCGTTAAATCACAAAAGACAGACATTATTTGGGCAACCGAAAATGAGCCCATAACAATATATGAACCAACCAGTTCCGGGTTATACAGACTTGTAGAAGGAACAAGACTAATGGAAGGTTGGGGATGAAAAATAATGGGAATTAGGAAAAAAAACCCAAAAGAGGCTGCGCTGCCTCCAGTGAAAGAGGGCCCCCCAGAAAGAAGAATCCACAAACAAACTTTCTTTTGGCGCCCAAAAATGTAATACTTCTTCGCGATTTCTGAGGGAGTTTATTCACAATGGACTTAATGGGATCATTAATAAAACGGTCTTTGGCTTCTGAGATAATTTGATTACACTAATTTCTTGCTTAAATGCTAGCCTCTCGATTTTCGGGAATAGGGTTTTGAGGAAACTTTTTATATTTAAAAGTCTGACTTTGTCACATTATTTAGAAAACCACGGTTTGTGATTTAAAGGTTTGGGATTCTTTTTGGTATGAGGAATATAGGTTTCAATGTCCAGTTAAATTGTTTCGTTAAGTTATTTACAAATTTCGAAAAGATCGCAATCGGAAAAGCGGGTAGGATCCAAAGGGTAGATGACAACTAAATATCTTAGAACATCCCAGTCGGCAGAGTTGTAGTGCCAGACGGTTCGTGGTAGCGTGCATTCAGTTGCCTTAGAATGTGTAGAGTATGATACGGTGACCAAGCCATAATCTGAGCGACCAAGGGAAAAAAACTGATGCTTGGTAGCGTTCAAGGTTAAAAGTAAGAAAAAGATCTAGGGGATTATAATTATGGGTGGAAACCCTAGGGAAGTAGGTAGGTTCCGCAATTAGATTGGTGAGCGAGTTACTGATTGCGAAGGTTTCGGCTGCTCTGCCTTGTGTGCCAGTTTTTGTAAAACCTAGCCAGTCCTTATTGTGAACATTAAAAATTAAAATCCCCGAGGACGATAACTTTGGCCAGTAAAAACTGCTAAATAATAGTGTCAATCTTTATTGAAAAGAAGTCAAAGAACTTAGTTTAAGCTAAAGAATATCAGGCCTACCTGATTTAAGATTAAAAACTCTAGCACAAGCCAGGTCGTTGCGACCGTAAGGACATACGTCGCCATTGGGTTGGTTGATGTTTTGGAGTTTATTTGGGTTTCGGTAACAAACATTATGTGTAGTTTGGAAGATTGAAGATAATGGCAAACAAAATTTGGGTTGGAGATAAGCCCACATATATTTGTAAATGATATCAAGCCTTTCGATGGTGGCTCCTCAAATACACACCTCACCTGGAGTTCCAACTGAAGGGGTATTTTACTTTCGGAATACTTTACTTTTGGGGGTGTCAATACCATTATTTCCAAATTTTATGACAGAAGAAAAGAAAAAGAAAGAAGGAAAACTGACTCACGCACCCAGAACTCGAAACGTGGGATAAGACTTCATTGATCCTTTAAAGGGCAAGTGGGGTGGTACCGTCTCAGGCAAAGTAAAGCTCCTCTGCCACCTGATAATGTGTTGATGCACTTTTAAGATGTCCTTCAGGTGGATCTTCTTCAAGACTTGTACGACCAAGTTACAATTCAGCAACCCATCTTTCTACTAGTTGAAAGTCAGAAGCCCTTATATACTTTTAATAAACGTTAATGAATCTATTTTGGTGCTACACTTTCCAAAAATTATAATTTTATCGCGCTCCATATTCGATTTTATCTAGTTACGTGACAACTTCAATTGACAAAGTACTTCAATTTTTAGGGAAAAAAAATACGAAACAAAAAGCGTTTTTTTGTTTTTAGACCATTAAAAAAAGTCATCCTGTTCCCTCTGTTATCTACTATGACTTTCTACAAGCCTGCCCTATTTTTATAACTAAAGTAGAATTACGTCTAAGGGGTGTTTACATTTTCTTATCACGTAGTACATTATAAGGTTTACATATTTTTAAACCAATACAGAAGAGACCACCCGGTTTTTTTCTTCGGTCCAATGCCTAAGCGGAAGTATAGGCTCGTCATTGTGACTGATCTAGGTGCCAATTTCCGGAATTCAAACACAAAACTGAAAACACCACGTTTATTAACCAGCTTTGTTTTCGACATCGATTAATTGTACATGGACAACAATAAACCAATTGTTTTTAAAAAACAATATTTCGGTATGGATCTCGCAATTTATTTTTAATTTTTTTTTGTTTATAGAAAAAATAAATATAATGTAAAAATATATTTTTTTGTGTATTTCTAGTCTAGTCGAAAAGTCGAAAAGTACGTTTTCTGCAAAAATAGTTAAAAGGCCCCAAAAAAGATGAGCGATAGCTCATTCGACGCGGAATCAAATCAAAAAAGGGGTTTTTGAATAAAAAAACGAAAACTCAACTAGCGGATGCGGAGAGCTCGCGAAAAGTATTCCCAGAGGGAGAAGTCCAACCGACACGAATGCCTTGGCGCATTGTTGTTGTGTAGTTAGTTGCCTACTAACGACCCCAAAATTGTTTATTACGTTAGATTATAAAAAAAACCCAAACAAAATAATGTATTACAATGTTCGTTAAAAAAAAAAAATAAAAAGAAAATTAAAGAGTGCATCTTTTTTCAAATCATCACCAATAAAAAATATTATTAAAACTAGTTTTTATGCAAAAAAGTGTGTTAACTTAGTCTTTTTTTCGCACGGACCGCTTTTCATATAACTTTTCAATTTTTTATTTGGGATCGATTTTTCATAAAATATATTTATATCAGAAATTAAAAACCAAATATATCCAATAAGCATATTAATAAAGGGGGGTCATAAACTATGTTTGATAATAAAATAATTATAATAATAATTTGGAAAAAAAATTTGAATTTCGGTTTATTTAGGACTAGTGTGTAATGTAAATTACTGGACCTTTTTTTTTTTACCCACCCCCCCGAAATCGTATAAAAACATGCCAAAAATTTACAAAAATATTTTAGTGATTTATCATAATTGGGGAAAAAAAATTTACTAACCAGAACTAACCATGACCGCCCTTTCTGGCTGATTCTCGTAGAGGTCATGGTTAGTTCTAGTTAGTTTTAAACGGTTTTTTTTTTTCCCCAATTTTTTTTTAGGCGTGATAAATCACTAAAAAATACAAATTAAAAAAAAAAACCCTTCCTCTCCCATCAATACCTTCGGCCGACTTCGACTGTGTCGTAAATCGTTCGTGATTGGGAATACTTTTCGCAGCCCCGCATCCGCTAGTGAAAACTCAGGGGAATATTGTAAAAGTTGGAAAATTATTATAAACAAATGATTAAAATTATTAAACTGTTATGACATGGTCTTATAAAAATATTAACAAGGGGCCCAAAAAGGGGAAAAATTTTACACAATTATTTAAACATTTTTGTGTACGGGGGCACAACAAAAGGCAGTTTTAAATGGTCGCTAGGGGGGTAATTAATCTTGAATGTAAAAAGTAATGTTTTGTAATTTTCATTTTTAAACCCTTTAAAAAAAAACCATGTGAGGATAATCTGAATCTTTTTTTTTAACAATTTTTCTATATCTCTAAAAAAAAAATGGGGGGGTATTCAAAGGTTTCCCAAACCACCCTGTATCTTCGAAACGGCTGAGCCAATTTTAACAAATTTGAGCTAGTTGAAAAGAGCTATTCTGGGGCTATAAATCTTAAAATATTTAAAGTTTTGTTAGTTTCACCCGTCGCCGCTAGAGGGCTTTTTTAGACATTCCGCCAGAAATGGTTAATTTTCTCAAAAAAAAATTTAAAGTATTGGTATAATTTTTTTTTTTTGAAAAAAAAGCTAAATAATGCTTAAACTTCGAAAACCGTATTGATATCTTGTTCCTTCCAAAATTTTAAAAAAAATTTTATTGTCAATATCTCCTGTAAAATACAAAAATATTACATAATATAAATTATTTTTTTAAAACCTTTAATTTAGGTTATTATTTTCGTCTAAATGCAAGTTATAATCAAAAAATCGAATTTTCATGATTGTTTCAAGGTATACCCCAGAATTCGCTTTTTTGATTATAACTCGTCAAATACTGCATTTAGATGAAAGATTATTTAACCCAAATTAGAGGTTTTGAAAAAATACACAATTTATGCTTTTATAAAATTTCTTGTAGCCTTTATATTTTTGAGTGATATAAAATTTTCTTTGGTTATTTAGGAAGAAACAAGATAACGGGCGGTTTTTTCGCTAGCTTTTTTTAAAAACTTATTTCCATATCTTTTGCAAATAAATGCACTTTACTCTTGTACCATCTTAGTTTTTTCAATTTTCTAACACCGCGTATAAAATATGTTAAATGTTTTATCCCAATCTTACTCTAAGAAGTAGCAAATTTTTATCTAAGTAACTTTTTCGATAAAATTAAAAATAAAGAAGTTTTTCTTACTCAACACCTTTTCCGTGGACACCAGTACGTCCACGGAAAGGTGTTGAATAGTAAAAACTTCTTTATTTTTAATTTTATCAAAAAAACTACTCTTAAAAAAAATTTGCTACTTTTTAAAGTAAGATTGGGTTAAAAACATTTTACAAATTTTATACGCGGTACTCAAAAATTGAAAAACTTTAATTGGTTCAAGAGTAGTGCATTTATTTAGGGAAATAAGTTGGAAAAAGTTGTTCAAAAAGTAAAAGATAGTTTCTTATATCAATTTTCAAAAAAATTGGCCTACTTTTATTAACTTGTGATAAAAATTATTTTAATATTAATTAACTAATTCCAAATTAACAACTCATTATTGTACTAGTAGGCGTTGATAGTGACAAGCTTTATTGACACTTTGCTTTTATAATTCATTAGCCGCAGTAACGTCAGCTTTAAATGCTTTTTAACAGCAAAAAATTTGACAAAATTGATATTGAAAATTTAAATGATTAAAATAAATTTAATTACAAATAAATAAAAGTAGGCCGATTTTTCAAAAATTGGTATTAGAGACTACCTTTTAATTTTGAACAACTTTTCCTAGTAACTTATTTCCATATCTTCTCAAATAAATGCACTTTACTCTTGTACCATTTTAAGTTTTTTCAATTTTCTGAACACCACGTATAAAATATGTTAAATGTTTCTATTCCAATCCTACTCTAAGAAGTAGCAAAATTTTTTATCAAGAGTAGCTTTTTTCGATAAAATCAAAAATAAAAAAGTTTTTTCTCTTCAACACCTTTTCCGTGGACATACTGTACAATTTGTAAAAGTAGAGTAACTTTTTCTCATTTTTTGAATAGTAAGCAGTAGCCCAAACGAAATCTGCCCAAGGGCCTCCACATTCCTAAATCCGGCGCTGTCTTCTGCCCTTTGCAAAACCTTTTGTATTTTTTTAATTTACTATTATAAACTGGGACCTACTCTGTAGATCTTAACGACCCTTAAGGTTTGCGTGACAAGGTCTCTGCAACTAGAACGGAAGTGACCACATGATCGAATACTGCTACCAAAAAGGAACGCTTTGTATTTTCCCGCAGAAGTAATAAGAAAATGTGTCATAATTTCCTTTAAGGGACACGATAAAGCTCTTAATGAGGTTCTATGTAGGGCATTTTTTTGTGAAGATCGCAAATTTAAAGAAAATGAAGTATATAGTTAGTTTCTTTGATTTACAAAGGTAAATTATGACAAATTACTTTGTCAAAAATTTTGTTGGAATACACGCTGAGATGGGAATGGTTTTTTTTGCAGAGCGGCACTTTTTCTTGTTAAATATCTCGTTTTTTGTCTTTTTCTCCGTGCAGATGTGTAATATCACATACAATCGTATTGCGCCAGGGTAAGCTTCGGCCTGAGACATAAATTGTGTTATTTACATGAAAAATTTCAGTGTATCTTCTCCCTACCATAAATTTGGTATCGTTTCACATAGAGGTATGACATTTGGTATGTAAATTCACATAGGTATTCTAATTACAACTGGCTGACTAAATGAATTACTCCCTCATTGATTCATTAAAATTATGGGGATTTAAAATTCTTCCAGCAAATAAAGGGAATGCCACTGTAGTCATGGATGGAAAATAGACGACGTTCTTCGGAAAGGTAAATAAGATCTCTTGATCAAGATCCAACAGCATCCAAAAAGAACAAAATTTACAGGACCCTAAAGAAATACAAAAACTTTCTGAACGATGAAACAAGAAAAGCTTTAACACCACATAACAGTAAACCTCCTCATCTCTATGGACTACCGAAGATACACAAGGACAATATACCCTAAAGGCCCATCACCAGTTCTAGAAATGCACCCACGACTGCACTGACAAAACACCTTTTAGAACTAATTAAACCACTGATCGGTAAGTCTCTATCCTTTGTTAAGAACTCTAGTCATTTTGTTGACATTCTCAAAAATGTAGAAATAGGATCAGACGATACTTTTGTGAGTTTTGATGTGGAAAGTCTGTATACAAATGTATTAGTAGAAGAATCATTAAACATTATCCAAGTCAAGCTTATCGAAGATAAAACACTAGTAGAACGCACCACCCTGCCCCTGGATAGAGTGAAGAATTTGTTGAAGCTTTGCCTCCGTAGTATCTACTTTCAGATGAAATATGAGTACTACGCGCAGGATGATGGACTTCCATCATGGGTTTATCGCTCTCCCCAGTGCAGTGGTAGCAAATATTTATATGGAAGGGTTTGAGGAATACGCAATTAAAACTGCACCAATTAAAGCAAAAGTTTGGCTAAGATATGTTGACGATACTTTTATTGTATGGACAGGCAATGACAAAGAACTTGAAGGTTTCTTAAAACATCCAAATTATCTCCGACCTTGTATCAAATTCACAATGGAAAAGGAGCAAAACTTGTCACTACCTTTTCTCGACGTTCTAGTCCAGGGGTCTCCAAACTTTCCAGCCTTAGGGCCATACTGATTACTCCAGTAAGTTCCGAGGGCCAAAACCATATTATCATTGTTGCCGGTAGTAAGAAGTGAAATAGTCCACTGATGAAAAAAAAAGTCCGAAAAAGTACACAACGTTTAAAAAAGGCTGCAAATCGGACTAAAGTCCGCAAAACGGCAACACTGCATATTATTAATTTTCCTGTCATTATCTGTAATTTCTAGATTAGTCGTAGAGTACGCGCCATGAGGAGTAACGTGACACGACATCTGGTGGACACAAGCGGAAATAGGTAGTACTTCTATCGCTAACAGATGGCGCTAATAGCGTACAGAATAATCTTGTTGGTTCGAGAAAGTTCTGGTGTCTTCCACTCACTTCTAGATGGCAGTAATTGGAATATATAAGAAGGCTAGTGGCGCAACCACAAGTCAGTTCCTATGACACTGTTGTTAAATAAAATATTGCATACCTCCTTAAAACGTGTTTGTGCGTGTTTAAGTTTAAGACATCTTTATAACAGTATTTTGATTTGAATTGTTGCTTTTGTGTGTGAATTAGTAGTATGGAAAAGAAGCGAAAAATTGATAGTGAATGCAGAAAATTCAAAGGTTAGTGGAACATTCAGTATTTCGTAATTGAGTCCAGTAACAAGGCGCTATGTTTGATTTGCAATGAAAGCATAGCCGTTCTCAAAGAATGTAACATTAAACGTCATTATGAAACAAAACATTTTCAAAATTAATCAAAATATACTGAAAGTTTGCGGACAGAAAAATTTGAAGCTATGCAGCGCGGATTGAAATCGCAGCAATCTTCATTTACAAAACTCAAAACTGAACAAGAGGCTGCAACTCGTGCCAGCTTTCGTGTGGCTCTTGAAATTGCAAAACGTGGAAAACCATTCACCGATGGAGAAATGATCAAAGAATGCATAATTGCAGTAGCCGAAGAAATGTGCTCTGAAAAGGTAAATTTATTAAAAACTGTCAGTATGTCAGCAAACACTGTGGCTCGAAGGGTAGAAAACATCGCTGAAAATATATCCTCTCAACTGTTCGACAAAAATGGACATTTTGAGTGGTTTTCTTTGGCCTTGGATGAGTCAACGGATGTGTCAGATACTGCTCAGGTGTTGATTTATATTGCAAGGAGAAAACCAGCATCTTCCTGATTTATACACTAATATCAAATCATTCCGGAAGAAATTGAGACTGTTTTAATCACAACTACGAAGTAAATGTTTTTCACATTTTAAAACATGTGAAATATTCAGCCACACTACTGAGACTGAGTTTCCTATCGATTTTGCAATCGAAACTTTGAGTGCTTTGAAGATAAATTTTGATACTCGTTTCTCGGACTTTGATGCCATTGCGAATCAAATTAAGATTTTTCAGAATCCTTTTGATACTGACATTGAAACCCTAGCCCCGGAACTTCAAATGGAAATGATTGATCTACAATACAGTGATATAATTAAGAACAAATATCAAAACTCATCTTTGTTGGAATTTTATAAGAGTCTTCCACTGACACAATTTGATAATTTGCATAAATTTGCTCTGTTTTCTGTTTTTGGTACTACTTATTTGTGTGAGAAAACCTTCTCCAAAATGAAGTACACAAAAAATGTTTGCAGATCGAAATTAACTGATGAGAATCTTAAATCTCTTTTAATAATTGGTACAAGTAAAATTAGTCCACAACTACAAACTATTGTCAGTGGAAAATCTCAATTACATAAATCTCATTAGTATTTCTATATGTTATTATGTTTGTTATAAGTTATGTGATTTATTTAAAATGTATAAAATGTTAGCCCATGACCATATCAATGTAGATGTCATATTAATAATTATTCAACATAAAATTAGAATACTTCAGTAAACTAAATTTAATTTGCTATAAAAATTATTTGTTCTCTAAAAGGAGTTTTCAAGTATGCTAGCTCTCCGCGGGCCGGACAAAATCTGTCCGCGGGCCGTAGTTTGGAGACCCCTGTTCTAGTCAAACGAAATAATGGACTTATACAAAGCTCGGTATATGGAATAGCTACCCACGCTGGACAATATTTACACCAGAATTCTAATCACTCCAACGAAACGAAACAGGGGTCATATGTTTTCTATATAACCGCGCAATGATCTTATGTAACAGTGAGGAATCCCTGCAAAAGAAAATAAGTAACATAATTAGCAGCATAACTAGCAGAGCAGAACGGATACAGTGGTATGGTAAAAAAAATCAAAAAACATCAAAATAAGACAAAAAACTCTAACTTAAACGAAATTCCACATGACCAAATATTTATGACAATTCCATATATTAAAGGACCTTAGGAAAAGAATCACAGAATCGCAAATAAGTATAATATTAAAACGGCATTTAAATCCCAAACCACTTTAAGAAGTATTCTTACTAAGAAGAGACCAGACAACACAGTTTCAAATAATGACTGTATCTACCAAATTCCCTGTGAATGTGGTGAGGTATACATCGGGAAAACAAAAAGACCACTTGAAGTTAGAGTCAAAGAACACAAAAAACATACGGAACGAGGTGAAACGTCTAAGTCAGGGATTGCTTAACAGGCGTGGTCAAAACAACACCGCATACAATGGTTGAAAGCAAAAACTATTCACAAAGAAACCCACGGGAAAAAAAGAAAATTTAAAGAAGCTGTAATAATTGTAAACGACCAAAATGTATTTAGCCAGCCTAGTGTCGATATTCCGAATATCTGGCAGCCGTTGCTGAACCGTGAAAAGGCCGGTCAAGCTTCGGTGAACAAGGGATAGTATATAAGTCGTAGCTTTTAAGAATAGTTTTTGTTTATCACTTGAAAACGGTTGGAGATACATCACTAACTGAAACGTTATGTAACAAATAACAAATAAAGACAATGGAAGTCCAATATTTTAGTGTTATTGATATTTTATCTGTAATAATAAAAAAACCGCCGAAGCCAAAATGAATAGAAACTTTGCTCTTATTTTAGACAAATGTTTTTGATACAATATACAACTAAACCAAACATCCGACTCAGCACAATGCGAAAACTCCAATTATTTAAATGCACTTTATAACATAAACAAACCTAAGGCAGGAAAATACGCTTTTCATTAGTAAAATTAAATAAAAATATTTATTTTCTGAAATACCAGCTTAACAAATATTATTCTTTTACGTCTCTTCAATGCGTTCTTAGCGCAAATAATTAGTGCATAGTTGGATAATAACAATCATAATTATAACGATCATAATTATGTTCATTTATTATAAAATGCTTTTCGCAAAAACCAGGTTACAAAACATTGTTTTGTGTTTACGTAAGGACGTATCCTGTCAAAAGTTTAAAATCATTTGTTTTTAAATGCCGGAAATAATTAATGTCAAGTTTAAACTTCTGATTTTTAATTTGATTTTTTAAAATCCTATTTAATAAAAATTGAGGAGTTCGCGTCCAAAACCAGTTATTCGTATATCCACTTTTGTAAAATTTTCATATTTTTTACATAAAATAAAGTAAAATTCTGTGGACGCAATTTTGTTTAAACTAGTTTGACAAAATGGATCAACTTTTTTTTAAGAAAAAAATGCACATTACAAAAAGTAAAGTCTGCACATACAATTTCTTAAATTGCAAATTGCCAACTCCGCAAAAAGATACAGTGAAAAAACGTTCAGAGTACAGATTTTAACCCTTTTTCAGGATAGCAGATGATTACAATAAACAAGTTTTGAGAGAGGTTTGGTAAATATAAATATCTATCCATATATACCCAATTTCATCTATATTTATCCACATTTATAAAATAATAGTTATTTAGGCTAAAAGTGACATTTTATTTTGTAAGAAGGGAAGGTTTGGTCGCTGAAGGCGTAGTTCATAAGTTTGCGAAATGCGATTTACAATTACGAATTCGCAAAATTTTTCCCCCGGGTTTTTTTTGTATTTCATAGCGCTATTTAGGGATTTAGTGCTGGAACTGTTGGCAAGATGCAAGATGGAAGTATTAGCTCTCTATTGACGTTTTAATTAATTTTCCCCTTTTTTAAAATTTTTTGTGTTATTTATAATTATATTTTTTTAACAATATTGTATCTTATGCTGGGTTTTTTCTCGTGTATTGTTTTAATAAACATTTATAATGCTTTGTCGTCAGTGAAAATAAGGATCAAGTTGAAATATTTTAATGGTGAAGAAGGGCTATTGCATTCATGACCTTCATAAAATTTTATCTTATAAGGTGGATTTATTAAAACAAACAACAACAAAAAAAAAGAATATACTTATTCCCCTAAAGTCTTTATACAGGCAAATAACATAAAATACAATTACATTAAAGATCACAACTTATTTTTTAAACCTTTGAGCAATACTTATAGTGAAGCCTTGCTACTAGGCAGCAAGCGAGAGCGACAGAAAATTACAGTACAGTACATTGGTCGGTGAGAAGGGTATATATCCCCTCGTCGTGCTGATTCGTCAGAAAGTCCTTCTCGACCAATTGCACGTTGGAGCGAAAAAAAGATTATATTTTAATTCATCTTTTTCTCTTGCATTTTGGCACTGTCTTAACGGTGAGGCTGAATCAGTAGGAAAATGCTGGAAACTTTAAACTTTTTATTTTATTTTTCTTGAAATCACAACTGCATATGTGCTATTAAAACATATGAGAGAATGACAGGGTCATGAAATAAGGGTCACTTTAATCCTATTAAGATTATGATTTTATCGAAAAAAAAAAAACCCAGTTTTTTTAAGAACTTTAAAAACCCCAACGATCCCGCTTTATTCCTCGTTCCGTCAATGCCTCCCAAAAAAAACATACAGAACACAGATTATCTATATAAATAAAAAAAATACAGAATTTGCATTTTACCCTTTTTGACAACGCTCTAAGAAGGGGGTTTTTTGGGGGGTTTATATATATATATATATATATATATATATATATATATATATATATATATATATATATATATATATATATATATATATATATATATATACCCGGAATTGAACCGTAGTAATTTTTATCTTTGAGCAACGCCAAAATCAAACAGTATCTATATCAATACGCATGTTCTGGTTTAATTTTGCGGAATTGCAAAATCTTAAATTAAAGTTTTTCCCCCCCCCTAGATTTTAAATATTGCGAATCGCAAAAAGCTTAAGAATAGAGAACTCCCCCCAATTGACACATTTGAAATCGACCAATCAGAACAAGTTTCGCAATTCGCAAATCCCATTTCGCAAGCATATGAACTACGCTGAAGGCGTGGGTTTCCGATTTGAACAAAACTAAATCCATGCCCCATACCATACACTATTTTTTCTACCAAAATTTTTTATCGTTAAAATTTTTATTATTTTTTTAATCTAATTTCATCTAATTTATGTATGAAATAAGTTGCTAAGGTAAAAAAAATCGAATTTGTTGATTTGTCTTTGTTGACAAGTAACGTCAAATAATCGCGAATTCTTATTCGATGAAAAGTTATCAAGAAAATGAATTTTTCCCGGTGGAAATCAAAGAAACTGCCAATAAAACTACTTTTGAAATATGGCCTAGTAAGTCAAAGCACAATACGAATTTACATACGATCGTTTCTTAAAATGGTGTGATCAAAAAAAATTTAGTGGCAAGAATGCTAGTAAACTTTGAAGAAAAGTCCAAAATATGGAAATCGTCTACGCTCTGGTCAAATTACTCCATCTTAAAGGCGTTGATGAACATAAAGAACCACGACATAGCAGATATTACAAGCTAGTTGCCTCTTTAAAGCGAAAGGGTTTACCGATCATCTACCAAAAAAGTCTAAAATATTGACAAGAGAACAAATAAACAAATTTCTCGCAGAAGCCCCGAATGAAATATATCTTATGCAAAAAGTAGCCGAAATTTTCGGTGTATTTGGAGCCTGTTATTGAGAAGAACAGTGTAATTTGACGTTAAATAACATACACAAAAATTAATGTGCAACGAACCTTTGTAATTAGTGGTACCTTGTATATGAACTATTATAAAAAGTACATAGCCCTTCGTCCAGTGAATATTAATCATTCAAGAGCTTTTATAAGATGCTTAAAGAATAAATAATGTGCCATAACTCGAGTTGGAATCAACACATTTGGTAAAATGCCTGCCCAAATGGCTAAATTTCTAAATTTGCCTGATTCCCATCTTTACACTGGACATTACTTCCGGCGTTCCTCAGCTAGTTTGTTGGCGGACTCTGGTGCTAATCTTACTACAATTCATGGCCAATTGCACCTTTGTGGTTTTCTGTTTTTTAACTAAGGGACGTTTTGAATGTGACTATTGTCATAATATTTGGCATCGTCTCAATGCAACTTAGGTTAAGAAGGGCTTAAAACTGCTTAAACCACAGTGGTGCAAACCGCCGTCAAAGATACGGTGAATGAAAGTCCAATACAGTAGAAGAGGGTTATATAGAAGACTCGCTACAAGAGAAAAAGAAAATTGCTGATCAAATTTTGTCCAAAACTTTGGTGGATGACATTGCTTCCTGCCCGGGTACATATCCCACCAAATGCTAAAAGTAATTACTTTTAACACCAGTGTCATAAAATGACATTAAAGACAATGACAGCATGCATTAAAAATCAAACTCTTACTGACGTTTGTAGAAAAAATAGTTTTTTTTTTCTAAAACCCTAACAGCCCTGTAATTAAAAAGTTATGAAGTTTGGGACATATGTTTAAAAGAAGAATTTACTTAAAAGTAAAAAAATCCAGTTTTTTGAGTGCCATGCTTACTTATTCTAAAAATATAAAAAATTATTAGTATTTACTTTAGCAAAGAAAAATTCTTCATACCTGTCAATCCAAAATATCACGTTTATATTAAGATGAAAGTTTTAATTTTAAAACTCGGTTTTGTACATATTAATTTGGTCCAAATTATTGGATCTACTAAATAACTTTGCAATATATTTTTTACGATTCGCCCATTGTTAACACCTGTATCAAAGCCCGTATTTTTGCCGATCTGTATCGCCACCAAAACTGTGTAGCGCTAGACAAAACAAGACGCGAATATATCAAAATTATCTTTAGAAGGTACTATTTCGATAGAAAATTTTAATCTCTACAGCAAAGCCCTCTACATAAAAATGCATGATTATCGGAATAATTTAGAATTTTAAAATTATGACAAATTTACCACTTTTTTAAAAACGAATAAGCTTTCTTTTACCCTATTTATTACCTAATAGTCAGTGGCCTTAATATCTCCTCTAAGAACAATGTCTATGGTTTTTTTCTAAATAGATTAAGAGAACTTACCACTTGTACGAGTATGTACAATCTCTATGTAGCAACCATCAAAAACATATATCTTAACAATTAAACAACCTTAATAAAAAACTAAAAAAATTATGTATAATTCTTAACAAATAAAATTATTTTGAATTAAAACAAAACATAAAAAATAAACGGCGTACGCGACATATAGGTATTCACCACAAACTTTTACTTTTAACTAAACTCTTTCAAGTGAAATAGATTCATTAGCGGTGAATATGATGTGATCAACAAAGCAAAACATAATAAAACATACAGAGGCGCAAGTAAACATTGGTAATAATAATTCGGTAAAATGAACAAAGGGTTTCTATAAACTTCTAATGAACAGAAATTGGTCCCCAAACATGTCAGCGGACTGCGTATTGACACTGTCTTCTATTAGCACAGAAGATGAGGCATTTTGGCTAGGAATTTTTTTGTCCTGCATGGATTTACCTGAAATTTTCACAGAGGGTAGAGAATAGCCCAAGGATCAAAGTTTATATCATGCTGAGGTGTGCTTTTATGCTGGGGTGGTAGCCACCCCATCTTGGGGTGGAAATTTTTTATTATATTTCAACTACATAAATCGATAAAGAAAGTAATTTTAAGTAAAAAATGTTCAATACATTTTTTTCGTAAAACTAATATTTTCGAGTTATTCGCAATTGCAAGTAAAAGTTTTTCGACGAAAAAATCGACGTTTTTTTAATGGGGTTTTCACGAATAACTTTAAAAATATGCATTTATCAAAAAAAGGGTAGAAAGCAAAATTGTAGCTTATAAAATAGCTAGAAAAAAAGTTCATTTTAATTTCTCTACAACCAATGCAGACCGAGCTACGGCTTGTTAATGATTAGCTTTTGTTCGTCAAATGTTAAATTTAAAGATTCAAAGTCAAATGCCGGGAAAACTTTCAAAAGGAAAACATATAAGGTCTTTTTTAAAGTATATAATAAGCCTTTTTTTTTTAAAAACAAGAAAATAGTTTCTAGCATGAAAATTAAGCGAGTTAGATAAAAATAAAGTCGTTCCCCTACTTTTTTCTACGAAAAGATCATTAAAAACAACCCCAATTCCCCTTTAAAATTAATAGATTGTCCCCCTTCCCCTCGTTTTTTTTTATATACGTATTATTAATACATTCAGAAGTTTTAAAATAAATATGCTTAATTTTGAAAAATTAGAGCTTAAAGTGAAAAACGATTTTCCGCAATTTCAAAAATAGCCATTTTCTTCAAAATAACTCCAACAATATGGAAAAAAAAAAAATCGTGTACCGAATTATAGCTTTTTGATAACAAAGACTTTTCATCACATATTTTTTCTGTACAAAAATTTTGGGAATGGCCGTTTAAAGCCTCTATTTACGAGAAAACCCAATATTCTAGCCCTTTAAACTCATCCCATTTTAAACTAAGGGATTAAAGTTTAATTTACATACCTTTTTAAATTTTAAAAAAACCCCAAAAAAATTTTTTTTGAACAAACTTTCTATCATTAAAACTAAAGGAGCTATTTTAAAAAAACCCAAATTTAAATTTTTTTTTAAAAAAAGTCGAATAGCCCACTTCGGACATAATATTCTTAAAACCGGATACTTTATATGTCGAAATGAAAAGTTGCGAAATGGATTTAGTACATACTTTAAGCAACGCATTTAAAACTAAATCACTATGGTAAATGAATCTTTTTTTTGGGTAAATATTTTTTTTTTAATTTAAAACTCTAACAAGGGTTGAATTTTAAGGGTTGAACTATTTTAAAATTGTATTCTTAAGCATAAAACAATCATTAATCAACTAATCCAAACCAAATTTTCCCATCTTAAGGTTTAAAATGTTATTTCATAAGTTTTGAAAATTAAGGGTAGTTTTCCCCCTTTAAAAAACAAACAGCGCACATCACCATAAAATAGAATTTAAAGTAGAGGGAGAGGCGCCTAATTTCAAATTTTTTACAAATCGATGGGACACAAAAATTGCGAGGTTTTGCAATTTTTTTTTTATTTCCGGGCTAAAATTATTTATCAAATCGTTTTAATTTGTCAAAAACACTTTTTTTTTAAATCTCATAAGGGGGGTTATTTAAAGGTTGAGTTATGGTGTTAAACTTTTATTATACCGTAAACTGTTAAAATATTTTTTACTACAATAAAACGTTATCAAATATTTTTTAAAGAAAAAAAATTTTTTTTGGAATTTGTTTTTAAAGGGTGATTTTGAAGGGTTGAAACGTTAAAATATAATGTTAGATATAACTCGCAACATAAAAATAGATTTATTCTACATATTTAGCTATGATTTTAATGTACATAAGGCTATTTCTTTTTGATCTAGAGCGTGACAGAAGCGTAATTCCAAATTACCATAAAAATTGAAACTGTACAAAAAAATCCGGAGGTCAAACAGCTTTTTTCTCCTCATCCACTGTACTATATGGCAAGACTAATTTCAACTGGGTCAAAAACTTTGCGAAACTTGGAATTTGACGATAAAATTTTATCAAGTTCATAAAAAAAAAAAAAAAAGAGGATTTGCTTTTGAAAGTTCAATTTTTCTCTGGGGGGCACCTAAGAAAATGCAAAATATTTGTTTTTTTTTATATTAGTAGATATTGCCCCGCATAATAGAGACATTTCTCGCAACAAATGCTACTGCATTAAGAGGCCTCAATATTCAGCATGTGATCTCTTAACGCAGGGGAGCATGTGGATCCTTTTGTGGGCAAATCGTTGGAATATTTTCTTCCGTGATTCTACATATATTTTTCTGAGGTGGCGTTGTGTTATAGAAGACTATGCCAATATGCTAGCGGACTTAATTGAACCCTCAAACGTAAAACCGATCCCTTTGAATACAAGGAAAGGAGATAGCCCCCAAAATTTAAAGGTGTATGGAAGCCCATTGCTATGGCCCATTCGATAAAAAAAAGCCAGCCCAGTATGAAAATATCTGTCAGAGTTGGCCCCCCCGATTCTGCGCATTGAAATTCCACGAAATAATTTTGTGTTGCCTACTTACACACTGATAAATCAATGGTTAGGCAACACATTATCTTTTATGAGAGCCCTTTAGTTTCGATTGTTTTGCTTTGTGTGATTATTTTTTTGGTTGCAGAATTTTTTTTGGGTTGATAAAAACCTTCTTTTTTTGGATTAGTGTTTATTAAATTGTGACTAAATTTTTTTTAGTTTGTTACTTATAATATCGTAACAAAATGACTAGAGGTTGTATGGTTTTTTCTTGCAAATCTAAGGGTAACATAGCCGACATTTTTTACTTTAGGTAAGTATTTCTTAAATTTAAATTAAGTGCTTCTTATGAGACGTAACGTTAGGTAACCGAATAAATAATAATATATCAATTAGAATTTAGAAAAAGGAAATTTCATAGGAAATAGCAGGAGAAAATAAGGCAAATTAACATCTTTTAGACGATTTCCCCCAAAGTTTGTGTATTTCTGTAGATTATTAAAAAAAAATAATTTTTAAGGGGTTTTATTTCATTTAATAATTTAGTACATTCTTTTAAAGGGGCAAAATTATAAATTACGGGCAGACCAGGCAAATTTTAATTTATACAGGTCTTCTAATTGAAAAAAGAAATACAATTTTATGTTAAAATTTCTTTTTTTTTTTTTGTATTTGTTTAAAAAGAAATTAGATTTTTGGTTTCTTTTAAATTACATTATCAACTCTTTAAGCTCGACATACTGTAGACACATAATATTTAACGGTTACTTTATAATGGATACCTAGGTACCAAAGGTTATTAAACATTATTAAACTGTTATTTGTCTCATGAATGTTTGTTATTAGTGAAAAGTATATGCCTAAAAAGCAGTTATAAAAATTTTCACTTTTTAATTAAACCACAATCTTAGGATAGGATTAAACTCATTTACACTATCTTGCCCTTCTTTTTTTTCAAAAAATTTGGGATAAGTACATGAAACTATCATACAATGTTTAAATTTATTTTTTAAAAACGTGTTTTTATTTATTTACTAAATTTTTTTGGAAAAAAAAAAAACTCCCAAAAAAAACGACCATTTAAATAGAAGGCATAAAGTGGCGCCATCTATTCTTTCCATATTATATCAAGATATAAAATCCAATATTACACAATAATTTTAAATATTCTATGGTAGTTGTTTAATAACCAACAATTTTGTGCAAAAAATAAACAAAAACAGTGAATGCTTGAATT
>JAHBCN010016881.1:0-18981 GCA_019359885.1 Listronotus oregonensis | reverse complement strand
AAAATCGTCGGTACTGGCATGGACTTCCGGGTCTCAGACACTCGAAGGCCTTCATAAGCCCACTGAACCAACAATGTACTGCCAAACTACTAGAGGAATCAATGGTACACCTTAAAACTCTAGTGGGACTGTACACGGGACACTGCAGATTAAAATACCACATGCACAAGATCGGCCTAGCGGAAGACGCCGAGTGCCGCATGTGCATGGAGGGGGATGAACCGGCAGAACACAAACTGTGTTCGTGTCCAACACTGGCACTACTAAGATTCGCAATCCTCGGCAATGACACTTTGTTGCCGGGGGAGGTAAACGATCTCTCTCCCAACAGGATCATCAGATTTATTAGGAGTCTGGACCTGGTGGGAGAAATATAAAAAACAATAGACCGATCGGTCGCGGTGGAAGGGTGTTATACCCACTCACTTTAAACCTACCTACCTACCTACCTAGCCAATATCGCTGAAGAGGAGGTCTATACGAAACAAGTTTATGTAAACTTGTTGTATTTGTGTTTTTTATATCCGGGAGGTTTCCCACATTTTCTCGGACAACCTGCATATGATTTAGGTTTCTTTTGCTTTTGTATGTTGAGTCCTCCTAGTTAGACAAACTACGAGCCAACACTGAGCTATAAAATCCCAGGAGAATATAAATTATTTTTGCATTAATATCATTTTCTAATAGGCAAATTTAATTGTTCATAAATTATTTTGACCCAAATCCGTTTACTCCAAAAAAATACAAAATCTAATGTAAATAGTTTCTTTATTATTTCCCATGAACCAACGTTCGTGTTGCATCTGAACCCACTTCGGAAATTAGCATAAGCAATTCTTCCTCGTTAAAAAACCGGTGAAATATTGCTATTGTCTAAATTTATTAGTTTTTGCATTAGAAAACAATAATTGGTTAAAATTTATACGTTATTTATGCTGTTACGTAGTTGATCCCAAATGTTTAACTAAGTTCTTGTTACTTGGTAAACTGCTTAAATATTACAATTAATTGTATTTTTATTTTAATTCAGAAACAGGTTAAATGCCTTTCTTTGCCTATTTTTAAGAGCCATTTGCTAAATACTTTTTTTCAGTAAAAAATATTTTTGGCGTAATTACGAATTAAAGTTCACGTCTGGTTATTTAAATTTGTCGTCAAAGCAAAACGGCTTGTGACGAGTTCCAATATTAGTTTTTTTGCTCCGTTAATTTATTTTATTTAAAGCAAAAACCGAAAATCCATCGCATTCCAATATTCCGATTTCTTCTTAAATCGGTTTATTGTCAATTAACTAATAAAGGTACGTACAGGGTTATTGGATATAAATGCACCCCCCATTTATCTATCTTAGGTAAAGAGATGGGTGAAAATGTTAAATACAAAAGTTGTAGGGTTGTTACTGAGGTTCTTTTATAACGTTACCAAAAAACAATTGAACGTCGCCTTTTTAAGTTATGACGCTAACTTGCGTTTTTTAAAATGGAACACCCTGTATATTATTAGCTAAAATGAAAGACCGTTTTATCCCGATTTTAAAAATATATGCATAGTCGAAATTTCGTTTGGCCGTTTTCGAAATATTTCTGTTTAAATATCATCGTACGATATGGCAGTGACTATACGCAGAACCATAGTAGGTATTTGCAAAATGGTCAGATATGCCTTGAAAACAATCATTTAAGTTTCCATGGAAACGACATATTTGAGTTGTCATCATGTTTTAGTGTCAAAATACGGACATTTTAAAATGGGTTTTACTGAAAAAGAAAAAAGACAAATTTATGAAATTTTGGTTAGATGTGGTTACAATCGAAAACAAGCACGTAGAGAATATCATCTTTTATATCCGGACAGAATTTATCCAATGAACACACGTTTAAAAGGGTAAATAGTAATGTTAATAATAGAACTTCATTTAAGAACAAAGTGAGAACAAGTCAAAAAAATAATGAAAATGATGACATAGAATTAGACATTCTCCGATATTTCCAAGGTAACGTTATATTTTTATAATTAATGAAGAAAAGCAATCCATAAAATTTCATTGATAGCTTTTAAAAATAAAATTACACAAAGAAAAACATTAAAACCCGGTGCTTTTTTATTTAAGATTATTTTAATTTTAGAATACCCTAAACAATCTATACCAAAAGCTAGTAGAGAATTAAACTTGACTTTTTGGAAAATACAGTCAACTTTGAAAAAGCACCATTTTCATCCTTTTAAATTTACAAAAGTTCAGTATTTATCAGAAGACAATAAACTAGCACGGCTGAGGTTTTGTCAGGAGATGATGTAAAGGATTGAGGAAAATCCATTTTTTTTAAATAACATATTGTGGTCCGATGAGGCAAGTTTTTCTACTAGTGGGATATATAATAGAAGAAACACGCATTATTGGGCTTCTACTAATCCCCATCAAACAAGGCCAATCCGATTTTCTGGGCGGCAAACTCTACATGTTTGGGCCGGCATCTTACAAGGAAAGATAATAGGTCCTGTATTTTATCAACATTCATTAACAGGTCAACGGTATCAACAAAATTTGGAAAATATTTTAACTACCCTACCACAAAATTTTCCAGAGCTAAATGTCAATAACATAATTTGGCAACAGGACGGGGCACCGCCTCACAACGTTGTTGGAGTTAGATATTTGCTTAATAACACATTTCCCTTATGGATAGGCAAACTTGGAACAATTAGGTGGCCTCCTAACAGCCCAGACTTAACGCCGTTAGATACTTTTTTGTGGGGTGCTCTAAAAGAAAAAGTAAATTCACATAGAAATTTAAGCATACAAGAAATTCAGAATATTTTTATTCAAGATATTTTTCATTTAAACACCGAAAACCAAGATTCCATATACGCAGCTTTGGAAAAAACTAAAACGGGAATATAGACATTGTATTTTGGAAAATGGTGGCCATTTCGACAACTTTTATTTTTAATTTATGTTATTTTATATGGTGTTTTAGGCTAGTTTTCTGAGATGACGTTGTTAAAAAGGTGATATGCTTATTCTAAGATGTTAGAGAACTTTTCTAAAATAGGGTGTATAGTTAAATAAACCGGAAAGACCATTTTAACAATTAAATCCGTTTGCTATATCAAATAAATTATTCGATATCTTCAAGAAATCATAAAATGGATAAAAATTATATTTTGTAAACGGCTTTTAAACAGAAATATTTCGAAAATGGCCAAACCAAATGTCGACTTTGCATATATTTTTGAAATCGGGATAAAACGATCTTTTAGTTTAGCTAATAATATACAGGGTGTTCCATAAAAAAACACGCAAGTTAGCGTCATATGTTAAAAAGGCGACGTTCAATTGGTTTTTGGTAACGTTATAAAAGAACCACAGTAACAACCCTACAACTTTTGTATTTAACATTTTCACCCATCTCTTTACCTAAGATAGATAAATGGGGGGTGCATTTATAACCAATAACCCTGTTCATAAAGACAAAAGAGTATAGAGGGTTTTTTGTCTTTGGAAGCCCTGAAAATCATAGAAGTATTATTGATAGAGCAGGGGAGCCAGGCCTCGAACTGTCCTTCGATTAAAAAGCCACAGAAAATCACAGTACTCTATTTATCTCTCTTCCCTTTTAGATTTAAGGGGTTTAAGGCACCCTTGTTAAGGCGTTGCAGTTAGAGATCACGCCTTACTACTATCTACTTTTTGGAAAATGGGACCCTCTTGGTCCAGGTCCCGGGGTATACGGGCTGACCCTTTCCAGCCCTATTGACCCCTATAAACTTGCAGATCGTCTGCAACAAAAAAGAAGAAAACCCCCCAAAAAACCCAAAAAAAACACAAATATTAGTCTACGTTTCGATGGCAAGTCGGCCACCGTTGTCAAGACAGAAATTAAAATAAAAAATTAAACTAAATTCTAAGAAATTTTTGGTCTAAAAACTTAGTGTTACTTATGAAAAAACGTCATTAAAAAATAAAAAAAGCTATTAGAATTTCCTAAGGTTTTAGACTAAAAATTTCCCAAAATTTAGTTTAATTTTTTATTTTAATTTCTGTTTTGACAACGGTGGCCGACTTAGTAAAATATTTTTTATTAAATACAATATTTTATTTTGGAGAATGACTATAAATGTGACATAAAGTAAAACCAGCTACCAAAATGCGAATTTCCCATTGTGCTAAAACGTCCCAACCTTCTTAATGGATTATAGTTAGCTGAACATAAATACCTACGGAGAAGAACTATCATTATTCATCTCTATTACTTATTGCAATTTGCGGTTGACCTGTGGCGAAATCTGTTTATGACCAATAAAGTTTGACTATTAATTATGATTTAATCAAAATATGTTTTATGCAATTTACAGTTTATATAACTGTATATGTATTTACTTTGTCGCAGATGATCATTCTTTGTAGGTGAGTTTTCACTTAAAATATTCGTATAGTTTACAAAGCAAAATAAAATCTGTTTTGGTAAGTAGAATCTAACAGCAAACCATCGGTACCATCTTTTAAAAAGTGGTACACAAAACATAAAAAACAAAATCGGTACGAAATTTAGCTTTTCACTGCTTTTTATATGGAAAAACCTATAGCCCAAGAGCTAGTGGCCGGCTACCTGTATGTATTTGACCAGACCTGGATTTTTACACCTCTATACCTACCATACATGGAGACTTACTAAGCCCAGCGTGGCTGTCGCTTCTTCTGGTAATCAGGAGAGACAGGTATCGAATTTTGACTAATTTTAAATGTATTTGACTATGTCTGCCATTTTTAATTTTAAAAATATACCTATTACTATTATTATCGATTATTTCCTTCCTATTAATTTTGACCAATCGCTATCAAGAATTGGTATGTCAAATATAAATTTTAAGTGAAAAAATTACTTAACAACTGTCAACTTAGCTGTCAGCAGTTTTTCTGGAAAAAAAATCGAAAAAATTTCATGCAAGTTTGACAAGTTACCTTGTAAAAATAAACTTGATGGTTTCTATGCTGTGTTGCTATGTACCGTTACCAACAACAAAGATCACAAACGACGCTTACGAATTTATTAATTTTTCAACTGAAACTCAAAATGAATCGGTTTGGAAGTGTTTCCGAAAGTAAAATTAATGCGGCTGTTGAAAATAGTGTTCCACTAAATACTCAGAAAACTTACACATCGATCTGAAAGCAATTTATGGAATTTTGCCAAGCAAAAAATTACCAATTACTCCAGACAACAACTACAGGCTATCGTGTTCGACCCATTCCACGACATTACCTTTAAGCCAGCTAGAGACGCTCGAAATGCGAAAAGGAGAAGTCCCCAGAAACATGAAGAAAAAAGGAAAACAAGTTCAGCTTCTTTAAATATGGACGACTACTACAAGATGGTGTCCTTATGGGATGAGACAACCCCAACCGGGTTGCAGCGTAAATTTTACTTTATTGCAGCAGTTGAGCTTGCTTGGAGGGGCGGAGAAGCGGCTCGTTGCTTAACAGATCATTTTAAAGAAAAAATTGATAATTATGGAATCAAAACAGGTGAGATATTGCATTTTAATTTTGCAACAAAATCTGTAAATGTTTATTGTAACTTGGCAGAAAAAACGTTTATATCAAAACAACATATGTGCGCATACTTTTTATCTTGGCGTAAAATCTGTTTTTGCAATTTTTTAATGTCTTTTTTGCAATACCTTGTATAAATCACGTTTTGCCATTTTTTAACATCTAAAATTTGCTAGCTGTACTATTTTTGTAAAAAAAAACTTAAAATCAAAAACGATATATAACCACTAAAATTCCTTTTGCTTTTCCAAAAAAATTAGAAGTTACATACATCTACTTTAAAATCACACTACAAAATATATTTTAACATTTAAGTCAAATTATGTATCCCTTGTTTCAGGAAGAATCGAGTATAACACAGTCTTTAGCAAAACTACACAAGGAGGTGCAAAAAATCTGTGCGATAGCAAGCTTGTTTCTAATTTAAAAAACCCTGAGTTTTGTCCGGTACGTTTGTGCAAATCCCTGTTAAACAAACGAACGTCTAAAATAACAACAAATAGATTGTTTTTGACACCAAATTCAGCATGGCAATCCAATCGTAGCACTGGATGGTTTAAAAACATTCCTGTTGGAAGAAATGAACTGTCAAAATGGACAAAAGACGCAGCCCAAAAAACAGGTATGAACACGACAAAAGTTAAAATATCTAATTATTCTATGCGATCAACTGCTGTTACCAATCTGGCAAAGGCCGGTGTAGGCGAGCAGAAACTCATCAAAAAAGGGTATTCTAAAGCTGCATCTATCCAACCCTATCTACAAATGGACAGTCAACATCATTCAAATATCATCACTGCTTTAAGAACCGTCCAAAATAATGTACCATCTACAAGCTTCGAAGCTCCCTTGAAAAGACAGAAAATGGACACTTCCTCGAGCCAACACCATCAATCGTTTGACACTCCCCACAGCAGCATAGAGAATAGTGCTACTACAAACATAATTAAAAACAATTTAACCGATATGGCTAACAATACTCCTGTAACCTACAATAATTGTAATTTTTATATTAATTGTAATTTAAAATGAGTTTGAAGTAATTACCTTTCCTAACTTGAAAGTTATATTGTTCTTATTAATTATTGTTCTTATTGTTTTAATAAAAAAAATGTTGTATTAAAATAAAATGTTTATTTAACTCAGGAAATAATCTTACCAAATATCCCTCGTCCATCTAATTTTTCCTGTGGAAACCACTCTCGCTCATGCTATTTGTTAAAACAAATTACTTAGAAACTCGTTTTTCCGAATTTTTCCGGAAAAATTAAATGCACTGGGGATATTACCCCCGAAAAATGACAATGGCAGATCATTATTGTGGCAGACAATTTTGAAGGTACCAAAAAATATGAAATTTTAAGAGCAACTGACCACGTTTGCCAATACTACAGTTTGTCTACGTAAGTTGGCGGCATATGGGAAACTTTTTCATTAATAAGTTTACAAAAAAAAGTTATTCTTTATAAAAAGCTCTGCATGGTCCAAAACCTTAAATGCAACAATCAGATGTCCAAATTGACCAGTCGTGTACGAGGTTTATCAAAAAGGTTTTTTCCTCCAGCGTAAAGTACCTTTTCTTTTGACAATATCAAAAATTATTATAAATAAAGATGTTTTGAAATAACTTTGAAATATTTAGCATTGTTTTTTTGCATTAAAAAACATTTTTTTCAACATTTCTCTGTTTGCACATTAATACATTGCATTTAATACCTTTAAATTTGATAAAACAATTTTAAATTAAAAAAAAACATGTTTTTTAATGTAAGTAATCAATGTTAAATATTTAAAAGTCATTTTCAAACATCTTTTTTTTTGTAAAATGCATACTTTTCGAGATATTCACGATCGAAAGTCTGAGTTTTTCGTCAATAAAATCAACGTTTTTAATTGGTTTTTTGGAAATAACTGGATAAGTTTGAATTTTATTAAAAAAAAAACCGTAAATAAAAAAATTGTAGCTTTTACAAAAACCAATAAATGTTTTTTTGTAATTGCTGTGAGACAAATGCAAAGCAACCAAGTTGTGGTTTGTTAAAGGTTCGCTGTTATTCATTATACACAAAATTTCAGAGTTTTTAAGGCAAATAACGCAAAATCTACGTATTTTTCGAGGAAAATAGAAAATAACTTTTTTGAAGCATTTGCAAAGACGTTTTTTTTTAAAAAAAAGGTAAATATCATAAAAATTGACTAAGTTATGATTAAAATAAGGTTAGACCAAAATTGTTTGAGTGCAGAAATCATCGAAAACGACCCCCTAACTACCACCCTAATTAAAAGTCTTAGCCCTTTTTCAATACTCACATTTAAAAATTTTAACCGATTAAAATTGATTAATTTAAAAAAAATTAAGCTACAAGTAAAAGTCAAGTTTTTGAATTTTAATAGAAAATTACCTTCTTTTCAAAATAACTTAAAAACTAAGGGAGCTACGTAAGAATTACTAGAGTATCAAATTGTACCTTTTTAAATTATAAACATTTTGCTAATATAAAAGTTACTGTACCGCAATAATTAAGTGAGATATAAACGCTTAAAACGCGTATGTATAGACAAGCACTACCTTGTTTCAGCCCTTTAAACTTACCGCTTTAAAAAAGGAAGGGTTTTAAACAGTTTTAATATACAGGGCCTTATAGCTTTTAAAAAAAAGCACCAAATGGTTTTTTAAAGAACTTTTTATCTTAAAAACTGAAGGAGTTATGCTTAAACAACCAATTTTTTGGAGCATTCTTAAATTGGTGATTCGATGCATTTTTTAAAAATATTCGGCGTTTTTTGTACTGTAATTTTGTAAGGGGTGGATTTTTAAGGATTAAAAAAATTAAATTAGTTATACGTTTAAGCTGTCAGATTTTTTAATTACAACTCTGTGACAATATATTAATATTTCTAGGGTCAACACTTTTTTTTTAATAAATCATATTAAGGGTTGATTTTCAAGGGTTGAAATATATTAAATAATGTTTTAAAGAATTAAAAACTTATTTTTTAATTTGTATGAGCCTAATTTTATGTGACTTAAGCTTTAATATGCAAGTTTAGAAAGTTTTTGCAATAAGGGGTAGTTTTTACCCCTAAAAAATAAAAAGCGACCTTCAGCATAGTGGAAAATTTAAAGAAGAGGGTAAGTTAAGCTTAAATAGAAATTTTCATGCAAAACACTGTGATCATATATTAATTTTTAGGGTAAATATATATTTTTTTTAATCATAAAAGGTGTTGATTTTAAAGGGTTAAAATATTTCAAATAATGTTTTAAATTAAAAAAACACTACTTTTTCAACTTACTTAAGTCAAATTTTACTCAACTTAGGCTTTAATGTATAGTTTTATAGGTTTTAGCAATAAAGGGTAGTTTTCACACCTAAAAATAAAGAGCGCCAATCGGCATAATATAGATTTTAAAGAAAAGAGTAAGCTAAGCTAAATCCCAAATTTTCATACAAACTATGCATTCTGAAAAAATTGCTGAGTTTTGCACTTTTTCTAGCTTCATTTTCTGGACTATAAGAACATTCTAGAGCGAGAGCTGGCTGCAAAAAACCTGGCTTACCGAGTAACCGGATGAAATATGTTTTAAATAATACTACTCACTGTATCTATTGAAAAAATCATTTAGTGCCAGGGCAAATATGGTGCATAAAATTTCTATGCTTTTTCTAAGGTACATTTTTTTGACATGAACTGTACCAATCGAGTAACCGCTTGAAACTAACTTTAAAATTTAGTTTTAAGTAAATAAAAAATAATTATAAACATGGCACGACACTTTTTTAATTTTTTTTTTGTTGCGTTACTGTACCCATCGAGTAACCGTTTTAAACTATAATCAAATTAAAGTTTAAATATTTCTTATTAAAAAAATACATTAGTGCCACTTCTATTTTAGTGACAAATGCCTGGCACGATACTTTATATTTCTTCAAGCCTCATGCTACCGAGAGAGAGATTTAACATTAGAAAATGGAGACGCTGTCCAAACTTGATGCGAACATTGGGCGTCTCAGTTATTGAACTAGTTCTGGTATATAGTAGAATATATGAAAAAAATTGCATTGTATTTAATTTTTATACTTTATAAAATACTCGTATAAATAAAAAAAATACTTAAAAATCACTATAATTGTTCATCAGATGTTTATTTATTTATTCCCAAATGTTTCTATAATAGGTTGTATAAGTAATAACATGGGACACTAGAATAGAAGTGGCACTAATGTATTTCTTTAATAAGAAATATTAAAACTTTAATTTGATTATAGTTTAAAGCGGTTACTCGATGGGTACAGTAACGCAACAAAAAAAATTAAAAAAAGTGTCTCGCCATGGGGTTAGCACCAGATTTAACGAGGCACTTGTTTATAATTATTTTTTATTCACTTAAAACTAAATTTTAAAATTAGTTTCAAGCGGTTACTCAATTGGTACAGTTCATGTCCAAAAAATATACCTTAGAAAAAACATAGCAATTTTATGCACCATATTTGCCCTGGCACTAAATGATTTTTTCAATAGATACAGTGAGTAGTATTATTTAAAACATATTTCATCCGCTTACTCGATAGGCCAGGTTTTTTGCAGCCAGCTCTTAGACTATTCAGACACTCCACGCTAACAATAAGATCCTGATAAAACATAAAACCTGTTTTTTTTTCGTGAATAAAAATATGGTAATCAAATCCAATTTAGCCAACCATATTTATGTTCGATACTTCCAAGTGTCCTCTGTTTAGTTTCGTGGTTAATAACAATATTTTCTTAAAGAAAAATATTTACACTCATTTGGCTTGACGCAAACTTTCTTGCAATAAAAATAAACCATTCGCACCCAAAATAATGCGGACGTTTGTAATCAGCATAAGAAAGAGTTATAGGACCACTGTAACTGTGGAATTTTGTTGATTTTTCTTACATAAATAAACTTTAATTTGGTCGTAATAATAATCAACATGTCACACGGCGATATTCGCAAAACATCTTATAAATTGGATACTTTGGCCATGCCCTTTAAATAATTTAACTGATTAAATACCCGGAAATTAATCTGTAATAAAATACTTTTCTTATACATTAATGGTTAAATAAGCATGTCGATGAAAATTGTGAAAATCCATAACATTAAGTATGGATGAATTACTAAGTATGGTTAGTACAGACCTTTAACCTCTAGATTCTTTATAAGGTTACATAAAAACAAGATCTTTTATAACAGAACAACAATAATTGACAGGGCAAAATACAGATAAAAATAAAGTAACTCGGAATTCACATTCTAACTTTCTCATTTGGGATAATATAATTATATTTTGTTCGCTATTCGGAAAGACTATTCGGAAACCATTCAGTGGTGTAATTAGGGCGCTAATCTTGGCAAAAGCTCAAGATTAACCCCCCCCAAACCCGATGGTCACAAACATGATGGTTATGCCGCGGCAAAGAACAGATGTCTCTATGCGTGACATATCCATTAAGCGCTTCTTAACTCTTGCAAAAATGTGCAATCTACATTTTTTTTATACGCTACAGGCTTTATATGATCATTTTTTAAAGCCGCAACATCATATTGAATACAAAAATGTTACTTAAGATTTGGTGACAAGGTGGGTGTCAAGATTCAGTGTCTGCACTGCAGTGAAACGGGTATATCCCACACTTGTAAGTCTACTTGGACAAGAAATCGAAGAAAAGCGAGATCAACAAGCCGTTACCGCTATAGAAATATTATGTTGTATGAAACAGGCATCCTTCATAGTCCATTTGCTAGTATTTGAAGAACTTCTTACTACGCCTAATATTTTGTAACAGTCATTACAGTCAAAAACCACCACCTTGGGAGAAGAGGCTGAAAATGTGATAAAAGGAGTAATAACTACTTTGGAGTCAATTGGCACAGATCAAACCTATAAAAAAATTCATGAGAATATAAGTGTGTTTGCGAACCAGGTAGATGTGAGTGTGGACCCTCCATCCTCAAAAAGAAAGAAAAATTTACCATCGAAACTGAAAGATTATGTGGCGGATTCAACAGTGGGAGCCAAAGATGGCATAAGTACTTCAAATGTTGTAGATTATTAAAGCGCCCATATCTTTTATAGAATCTTATATTCTCTGGTAGGTTTTATAAAATCAAGATTCTCCGAGGAAAGCCTTTGTATTGCGGCACCCATAGACAAATTCTTAACGCTAGATAACGAGGGATCCATGCCTTTAATAAATACTATGCAGAGTATTTTAGGTTGGAGAAAAATATCATAAGGGCGGAAATGACAGTTTTAAGAAACAGCTTAACTAATGGATAAAAGGATACCTCTTATGAAACTCTTCGAAATGAACTGAAACCAGAATTTGGAAGACGTGATTGATAAATATGCACCTAAAAACAGAAAAATAAATTTAGTATATTAAATTAAGTTTTTAACGCTTTTGTCAGCTGGTCCGTCCGTCTGTTTGTGCACTTACGAGCAATTTTATTTAACAGAACTTGTTTCGGTTTTTAAGTTGTTTTCAGTACCGATTTAAGCTGTTTAAGTTTTAAACTTGATATATCTTTTAATTACATATACAGACAGGGGCACCCTACTAGGTATATAGCAATGGACCGGACGAATTTGCGATTACCCTCTAAGCACTGCAGCCGAGGTTCGCGCGACCAACCGGCGCTTTCGTTCAATCCTCAGTAACTTTGTTACCACGGACGGGTTGGGATGTACTGCCGTATTTCATGTTTTTCATAATTATTTACGCATGTAGGGGATAAAATTCGCTATTGCTTATCAGAGTTTTTTTTTAATCAAAACAATAATAAAATTATTGTTTCGATTCTAATGAAAGTAAACATGTTATTCTAAAAAATCCCAACTAAAAACTAAAAAAATAATTCTACATAAAAAAAATAAATAAAAACAAAAAAAATCTAAATAAATTAATTAATGAAGCAAGTATTCAAACAATCCACCGCCTTCCGCTAAACAATGTCCTAAGCGATCATAGAAACTTTTTTGAACATTGTTTAACATCACAGGTGTAATTGTTTGAAAAACATTGCGAATTTTTACACGCAATTCATCCAGATTCATAGCGCGATCATCCCGAAAACCATAAATTTTGGATTTTGCATAACCCCAAAGAAAATAATCGTTAGGAGCCAGATCAGGAGAGCGAGCGGGCCACGGTATTGTAGCTCTCAATCCAGCCATAAGACGGTTTGAAAAACTATTATTTAAATAATCCAAAACCAAACGTGTATTATGTGCTGGACAGCCATCTTGTTGAAACCACACTTCATTAAATCGAGGACCTGCCAATCGTCTAATTTCTGGAACTATTTGCTGTTGCAAAAGATCCAAATATTTTTGACCAGTTAAGTTACCATCAATAAACTATGGCCCAATAACATGTTTCCCATAAATACCGCTCCAGACATTTACCTTTTGAGGACGCTGAGTTCTAAGTTCAAAATACCTATGTAAATTTTCCTGAGACCAATAACGGGTATGAGTGGGATTATGCCTACCATGGAGTGGAAATGTGGACTCATCAGTAAAGACCATGTTTCGAATAAAATCTTTATTTTCATTTGCCTTATTCATCATGCTTTCACAAAACTCCATTCTCCTGATATTGTCCTCAGGATAAATTTCTTGGGTTTTTTGAACTTTGTATGAACGATACTTATTTTTTTGTAATATTCTCCTTACCGTTCTTGTACTAAAATCAACCTCATCCGCAAGCGCACGTGTTGACAAAGTTGGATTTTCATTAATTAATGCCAACAAATTAATTTCTTTCGCTTCCCGTTTCTCATTAACTTCTTGCACGTTTTGTATTTTATGGTTTCTGGAAGAAACGCACCCATATTTTTGGAAATTATTCATAATTCTTGAAATAGTAGTAATTCCAGGGTGTGGCCTATTAGGATAATTCTCCGCAAATATATTTTTTACCCGCTGTAAAGAATTACCCCCATAATACCACTGAACAATTTTAACTTTTTCCTCAATTTGATAAATATCCATTTTAGGTTTTAAATGTTAAGGATTTTTTAAAAACACACGTGTTCTTACCTTAAATTCGCCAGGCGAAATAATTTTTATACATTTATAATTCCCAACAAACTGAAAATTGTGTTACTTTGTTGTTTCTTACTGAACAAAAAAGAATGCATACACAATTAGCGGACGGTTGCAAATTCGTCCGGTCCATTGCTATATACCTAGTAGGGTGCCCCTGTCTGTATGTATGTATATGAAAATGTCTTTTATTACTTTGTTATCTTCAGTCACTCAGGAGGAATTTAATTTAACAGAACTTGTTTTAGTTTTTAAGTTGTTCTTAGTAAAAAGTGTTAAGTTGTAAACTTAATATATTTTTTACTTACATATTATGTAAATATCTTTTATAACTTTGTTTTTTTTTTCAACTAAGTACGTAGATTATATCGAAGAAAAAAAATTATAGCAGAGGATTTCCGTCAAATTTAGGCATTTGTAAAATACGTACTGTAGTAAGTTTTAAAAAAAATAATATACTGTCACCAAATCGATTTATGGAGACCCGGGTCTCAAGCCCTCCCAAAATCAGCAAGCTAGTTGCGCCACTGCAACCATTTAAGGACATATGCCGATGACTGGAACATAATTTAAAAACATACGTCACTTTTACAAAGCAGAAATCAAAAGTTATAATGAAGAAAACAAGGAAAATAAAGAAATAAGCCTGTTAGGATTTGTTGAGACCCATTATCAAGTAAGAATAGTATAGCCTGTGCTAGCTTTAAATAGTAGTAGCTTAACTTTTATTGAATAATTGTCAATTCGAAAAAGATTTCAAAAGTTTTAAAGAGTAAAACAACTTTCGAACATTTGCGATAATTCCCATTATTTTTTTCCTTTCTAAATCTTTTAATTTGTTTTAAAATAAAATAGTTTTTTGATTTACTTACTTGTGCCAACTACAGGGTGTCCCCACCATTTAGGGGTAGACTCTACGACCGAAAAAATGACGAAAATCATTTATGTCAAAATTCCGAAAAATGTCTCCTTATGAAAATATAGCTATTTTGAATATTAAAATCAGGCAATTTTTGCCAGTCTAATATTTCACTTGGAATTATTAATAAATGTAAATCTAGTCATCCTTGATAAAGACAGAATAGTAAATTTCGAGTGTCAAAGTTAATCCTAGATCCCCGGATCTCAACCCAATAGACTTTTGGCTTTATCTGAAAAATATGGTTTACCATGTCCTACCCAACAGTAAAGATGTTGTTATTGTTCGCATTTATGGAGCTTTAGCACACATTAAAAACGATCCAAAAAGTCGTGTAGAAAACAATTTTATTCGCCGTTTGAACGCATGCATTGAACAAAATGGTGGGCATTTTGAACACTTGGGTTTGCTAATTTAAATGTTTTTGTTTTATTTTGTGTTTAGTTAATAAATGATTTAAATACATTTTCTTATTCAAGATGACTATAATTTCATAAAGAGACATTTTTCAAAATTTTGACATAAGTGATTTTTGTCTTATTTTTGGTCGTAGAGTCTTCTCCCAAATGATGAAGATTTTTTTCAGTCATACCATATAAAAAACGTCTAACAATAAAAAAAAATCATTGGGTCATCATTTTAAATGTTGTTCTAACTTTGAGAAAATTTTTATCAAGGTCCCAAAAAATGATTTCCAGGCACATTTAATTTTTGGAAGCCCCCGTTTCCACCTGTCCGTATTAAAATTTTCAAAAAAAATCTTTCATAAAAATCTAATTTTTATGCTTTATGACATTTAGCTGTTAAAATTTTTCTATTAAAGATTTTTATAAGTTCGACGCGGCATTCGAAAGAGGAAAGGTAGTAGTTCCAGCACCTACAGACATTAGAAATTTACTTAGTCTATACCTCTAAATAATGGCGCGGTGCTGAAAATACGTTAATTTTAGTCATTTTTCGTGGTTTTTAACCAACTTCAGTGTTTCGACTGTTCGGTCCAAGCAGCTAGTTTGCACTTAAAAATTAAGTGGCCAAAGTATAGAAAAAAATAAAGCCGATAATCGACCCGAACAATTCATTATTTATATAAAAATCAACTCTTAAAGTTTTGAAATTTTGAAGAATGGCGTTATTTAGATTAGTAAATGGGTACGTTTACTGTCAAATAAAAATTTAATACTAACCGAATCTTTAGTTCTTACTTTCAACTTTAAGCATTTGTATAGTTCGTTTTGTTATTTTTATTTTTAGTGTGTATACAGGTGATTTTTTTAAACCAAAAATTAACGTAATTTTTTACTTTTAGATTTAATAAAAAGAAAACTAACGTAATTTTTTACTTTTAGATTTAATAAAAAGAAAACTATTCGTGTCGATTATTGGCTTTATTTCTTCTATAGAATGTTCACTTAATTTTTAAGTGCAAACTAGCTGCTTGGACCGAACAGTCGAAACACTGGGGTTGGTCAAAAACCACGAAAAATGACTAAAATTAACGTATTTTCAGCGCAGCGCCATTTTTTAGAGGTATAGACTAAGTAAATTTTTAATGTCTGCGCTAGAACTATTATAAGTATAATATAATTCTGTTTCACTATCAGAGTCATCATTTAGATTAATTACAATAGGATTTATGTTGTTTTGGATAGAAATGTAAGAGTCCTCAATTTTTATAATGTGCTGTAGTGAATTTTCCAGCTCTCAACTTGTATGTTAGTAATTACATTTTTAATCAAATTTATAACACTGGGACTTAAAGTAGGTTCAACATTTTCTGCTCTGATCTTTGATTTTACTTGGTTCCACAAATGCTCTATGGGGTTAAACATACAGTGATACGGAGGAAGCCGTAAGACAGTATCCCCAGCCTGTTCAGCCAAATTATCACATACATATTGTTTTTTAATTGCATATGAATTTAGGACTTCCAAAAGTTGCGTTTTTTGTAACTGAATTCAAAATAAATATCATTTTCTAACAAATATTCCTGGATTTTAGTTTTTGAACTTGATGAAGCTGGTGCTTTGTGTAGCAGACGGCTGTGGTAGCTTGCGTTATCCATGACAATAACACTGTTGTCTGTTGTTTGGAATATTTTTTAAAAGATAATTTTGAAACCAGTTTTAAAAAAGTTCTGCACTTGTATCCTTATGATAATCCAAGCTAGAATCCTTAATAGTTTTTGCAGACAACAGCAAGCAGTTTTGGACAAATCCGTCTACTGAACCAGCGTGTATTATGGTAATGCGTTTTCCTTTATTTAAAGGTGCTTTCGTCTGACAGTTTTGACTGGAATCAACCCATCCTTTGGATACTGTGTCGTGTGTATCAAGCCATGTTTCCTGATCACTATTGTCTATAAGGTGAGATTAAAAATCACTACGATTGATATTGGAGTTTTTGTAAGTAGACAGGTTTCTTTTAAAGCTTCTTGTTTAATTAGTCCTCTACTGATTAAAGTTTCATACACATTTTTCACAACCTGTTTTGCATCTAATGACAAATGATTTCGACGCGACATAGTTATATTCTCGTAAAACAACTTTTCCGAAACGCACAGTAAAAACGGTTATTCAACACTGCCACTAAAATATTAGCCAAAATATTTATATGCCTAATGGTTAATACTCAAGAAATGCCTGGCCCACCCCTGCGCTTATGAACAAATGGGTTTACCCAATAACTTTAAGAGAACAAATTTAACAGCTAAAGATTTCCTCAAATTTAGAACAAAATCTAAAATAAGCTGGCTTTGCCAATTATACGATTTCATATTGAATGACTCTTTTGTAAAATAACGTTATAAAAAATAATAATCTTTTGAAATAGTCGTAAAATTATCAAAATTACAATAATTATCCCAGTTCAAAGCATCTACGTGCATATTATTTTCAATTGATGTTACCAAAGACCGAGAGGTAGTTATACAGAGTGTTTTACGGTTCGCGATAAACGATATAATTATCTGAAATTATCGTTGCACGTGAATCTGGTAAAGCGTTATATTTGAAATTTATGGAAAATCTGTGCGGTCTTGTGCAATGAGAAAACGTATTTAGCGAATATATATGGTTACGTAAACATAAAGAACCTCAGTATTTGCATTTAAAAATTTTATACGATTCAATATCAAACCCCTTATTACAATGTAATAGCCCAGGCAGTGGAGCAAAATGTATATGTTTCGTGTAAAAAGGTTTAGCAGATATCTGAAAGTTTTAAATGGAAGGGAGAGTCTTTCTAATGACAAATACATAAAAAGATACAGCCAGATTTGCGTTGTTTTTTATAAACAATGAAAAAAGCCCGAATTTCAGTATTTTGGTTGTTTCATTTTACAATTACAAAAAAAAACCGTAAATTCGAGATTTTTAGGCACGAAAAAACCTTCAATTTTATTTTTTATGACTTGAAATCTATAAACAATTAAACGAGAGAGAGAATGGGAAATGAGTAGGGATTTTTTAAATTACTAATGGGGAATGTAGTGAATTTTAAACTCTGCATGTGGGGATGTGGGCTGCCGACATTATTAGCAGTATCAGCCGTACCCCGGAGTGATTGTCAATCGCAATTTTTGGAGATTTTTTACGAAATTTTCGTTTTTTATGTTGTCATTACTGTGGTATTTAATTTAACAGTAATGAAAAGGTTGTTGAATTTTTATTTGACATAAACCTAAAAATAAAATAAAAACTGCTATTAAAAAAATAAACACTAAAAATGTATGTAAGTAATAGTAATCAGTAGAGAGCAAATATACTGACTGCATCCCCCCACTCCTTCCCATGCACCCCCACTCCTTTCCCAAGCCCCGCCCCTTGACCTTGAATGGCCACGTGTGCGATACGTCATATAACCTTGAATGGCCAGATGTGCATACCCCCCACTCCTTTCCCAAGCCCCGCCCCTTGACCTTGACGGTGACTTTGACCTTGGTCGACCTTGACCTTGACTATTGATGGTGGGGGTTGTATGGTTTGTAATAAAAGCAGGCATTTTGCTTAGTGACATTAGTTAGTTCACATAGTCAACAACACATCTGTCTGCGCTAGTTTAATTTGTTGTAGTTTAATTTTTTATAAACAAAAATGTCACAATACGTTTGTTTACTGTGTAACAAAACATTCAAACATTCTTCTAATTTTCGACGGCATAAAAGTGAGTCTTGCCCATATCGTTTTTACGATGATGCCAATATGGCTGGACCAAGTAAAAAGGGGTAGATTATCCCGGGTCACCACCGCGTATGTTGTCCTGTGATTTGTGTAATGTGACGGTGCCACAAAATCAGATGATGGCTCATCAAAGAACTCTAGAACATCGTAGTCGATCTCGTTTACCCGTATCCCAGGGTGTGCAACTGGTACAATGTGCATTTAAAAAGATTCAACCAAAATGTGCGATGGTGAACATCGATCCCTCATTTT
>JAHBCN010016880.1:0-19110 GCA_019359885.1 Listronotus oregonensis | reverse complement strand
ACTTTGACAAATAACACCTGTGCCCTGTGACAGCGGGTTTTTTTTCAGTGAAATTTTCTTATAGTAAAATTTTGCAGTTTTTAACAATTGCAGAAAAACCCCCAAGGAAATAAACCAGAACCCCCTATATCACCGAATTCCTCAAAAAAATCTCTATTTTATAAAAATATACGGGGTATTCCATTTACAAAATACGTCACTCTGCTGTTACTCTTTTTTTTTTGTTTCAAATGCTTTTCTGATTAGATTATTGTATTTTAAAAAAAAAAAATACACGAAATGGATTATTTTTTTTTAAAAAAAGGGGGGGGAAGTTCAAAATAAAGCCCTTTTATTTTAAAATAATAACCCTTAAAAAACCCCCTTAATCGATGCATTGATTCCGCCCTTTGAAAAAATTATATTTCAATACCCCATTGCCAATACCAAATCAGTGTTGGCAAATATCCATATCAGGAAAACAATTGTCCTTACTATATATTGTTGTTTAAAAATTTTAGAATGATCTAAAGCGTCTTTGTTCATTCGCTTTTTTGCAAATAACGTAGACAGCTAACATAAACGTTTCCAGACAAAAAAAAAACACATTACTTCCTATCCATAAGATTTGCTAAATTGTATATCAGATATTCACGAGATTGGCAATCCAAACTACTTTTATGTCGTTTAAATGATTAAAAGCTTATTCTTACGATTGGAGAACCTATAAAACCGTGCGAGGAACTGAAAAATGTTTTATGCAAGATTCTCTGAAATGATAATGCATTTTCCAGCGGTCGAAGACCATAGAAAATGTAATTGTATTGTGCTACTTTGGCTTTTTAGATCTTGTTTAACCCTTGAGTGGAAAAAGTTGTAAGTAGACATTATGTTGTAAAATAAAAATAAAATAAAATTATTTAGATATGGCAATAATGTAGGAAAAAATGACTTTTGTAGTTTAATGTAGGAACTATATGTTATTAGAACTCATCTTTGCAGAGAGTTTTGTATTCATAGATTGTTTGTTTAGAAATATGGAATGCTTTTTTCAATTAAAGTACTGTTTATCTTATTGAAGTAAATCAAAATTTTCAAAAAAGGGGCCCCGCAATAAAATTTTAAATTTTTTTGGGAAGGAACGTGTCATTAAATTTTTAATTATTTTTAATTTGTTTTTTTTTTAAAAATTTTAAAATTTTTTTTATTTTGAATTAAAAAATTAAAAATTAAAAAAGAGGATTTAAAAAATTGGCAAAAAAAATTTAAAAATTTTTTGCCCAAAATTTTTCCGTCAGACTTTATAAATATTTCCAAAAACATAAATTTGGAAGAAAAAAAATTTAAAAAATTTTTCGCTGTTAAGAAACGAAAAAAAAAAACAATGTTAATTTAGAATGACCCATATTTTTTTTGTTAAAAAACCCCAAAAAAAATGTTTTACACACAAGATTTTTTATAATGATTGTTAAATAATCTGACGTTTTCAGAATAAGTATACGGAAAGATGGCCACCAGAATCTCCGCATCTAACACCTCCAGATTTTTTTCTTTGGGGAGTTTTGGAAAATAAAATTTATAAAAAAATCAATCTTAACTCGACAAAAACCCAATCAAAAAAGTTATTGGGCCTTTGCAGAAATAAAATCATGAATGCCTGAAGATCCGTTACAAAAAGATGACAAAAATGGATTGAAAACAACGGAGGGTCTTTCGAATATTTGCGATGATTTCGGTTATTTTTTTTCCTTAATATGATTTTTTTATTTTGTTTCAAGTTCAAAGTTTCAAAAGTTTTTAATTAACTTTCTTGTGCCAACTATTACTTCTACTATTTGTATGTTGAAATATATTGTGTAATATCTTTCCATCTACAATGTCAAATTTTTTTTTCAAGAACTGTGGATAGAGTTATAAAGTCTAAATAAACCATAAAAAAACCCCAAAAACATTCATAGTGTGTTATATTCTTAAAACCCACCGCTGTTTATTTGTTGTCGTGGTTGGGCGTGGATCTTTTGGAACATGCGCTAAAGTTGCTGGTTATCGGTAACTTTTTTTCCCCAACGTAAAAAAAGGGACCCCAAGCTAAGACGAAACAAGGAACAAAATGTTAGCATACCGTCTGATGAGTGAATGACCCCCTGTGCCTTAAACAGGGTCTCCAACGGTGCCTCTGAGATACAGGGCGACCTCTCGGGTATCTCCCCCTACTGCGGTAATGCGGGGCTCTGCCGGGTGGACTATTACTACCTTACCCCCAAACAGAAAGCGGACAGAACCGCTTTCATGGAAAAAAATACAAAGGCCGAAAACGGATAGATCGTTTCGGTCACAAGGGGCAGACAAAGGTGCGCCGATAAAGGGGAATCCTTTAAAAAGGTGCCCTGAAGTCAAGGCCCCTTTTTTCCCGAACAAACAGGTCTTAAAGCCCCTAACAAAAAAAGGCGGACAGAACCGCTTTTATGGGAAAAAAAGGTTCCCTGGCTTTAAAAAAAAAGGGAAAGGACGTTTTCTAGGGGGGGGGAGATCGGCCCCAGAAAAACATTGGTTCTGAAAAAGGATCTGGTACCCCCGTCCCTGATCGGGGGAAAAGGCATGATGGATCTAATCGTCTGCTTGTCATATTTCCCCAGAAGACAGGGACCCAAAACCATATTGTGCTCGTGGGGGGTGGACAGGGAAAAAGAAAATGTAAGAACTCTCTCCAATCTGATATCGCCCCTTTAAAAAATCATCTAATGGGAGAAATAAAAAAAGGGTGAGCCACAATAAGAGCGGTCGCAGTGGAGGGCGTAAAGTCTACTCACTTTAAAGCTAAAAACCAAACCTATATTTTGAAAAGTGATTTTTAAATTTTTTTTTTTAATTAAAATATAATGGGTGTTTCATTAAAAAAAAAAAGATTTGATAATTTTTTTACTTGACCACTATACTGGCAGATTATTTAACAATCATTATAAAGAAACTTTTGTTTTAATCGTATTTGGTTCTGGTTAGAGTGGAGTGATAACAATAAATTGACTATCTTAAAAAACTTTTATTTACCTAACTCGAAAAAAAACTTAACTTTAAACATTACTTCAGGGAATTAGCATCAACGGAATTACCCGGAAGAGAACTTTAAAAGGAATCGGAGATATTAAGTAGCGCCAAAGAGATCTAATAATGATTTATCGTTTGCTGCTGCACGCAAAAGATATTAGGGACGGAATAAAACAGGAAGATGGGAAACACCTTAATTGGAAAAACACCGTTCCAGGCTTTAACGGAATTAAAATGGACACGTGTGATGTTTTAAAAAGGGAATTTCGTTATTGGTATGATCATGTGAAAGCTTGTTCGAAATAATCGGGGGTAATACCGAGTGCTTAAAAATTACAGATAATTTTCATGAAAGATTGTTATTTATAATTATTTATACACACAACCAAACTAATATGGAATATTATTTTTTTGAGATGTATGAATTTTTTTGGTTTATAAATAAAACTCTGTCCTTACCAATGATTTTTAATGAAAAAAAACTCATAAATCAATAATAAAATTTAAAATTAAGGTTACAAAATAAACACATGGGTTTTTTTTGTTGGTTTCAGAATAAAATGAGATTTAAAATTTTATTGGTCAAAAAGCAAAAACAAAAATAAAATTGGTTATTTTAATAACCCGCTTGCCACCTCATTCCTTATACAAGCTTCAATTCGCGTTGGCATCTTCTTAAAATTGTCAAACTTTTGGGGTTTTTTCCATTCTACAACCTTCAATAACTTGGCATTTCCTGGTCCCAAAATTTTCAATAGAATTTAGGTCTATTTTTTGGCCCCCAGGGGGAAAACTCAGGCCAGTCAAAAATTCCCTTCCGTTTAAAAAATTTCCCGAGCCACTCTACTGGCATGGGGATGTATTATCGTGCATGAAGATAAAATTTTTTCCCCCAAATTTCAGCTCTCAAACCTAACGATTGGCTAGCACTAAATCAACATACCTCCTACCCGTTAAAATTTGTTGAAGTGGTAAAATGGAGTTTTTTTTCCCCGCATAATACCTCCCCAGAACATTACAGTTCCCCCTTTATACTTGGGGGAGATTTGGCAGCCTGGGGTTTGCTCCTTTTCCCGGAGCTCTGAGCCCGAATTCGACGGTCATCTGATCTTGGCCAATTCTGGTCTCATCCGAAAAAAAACATTTTGCCAATTCTCAATTGTCCAGTTTCGATTTAAGGCACCAATTTAGCCGGTCAATTTTATTTTGCCTAGATAACTGTGGGACCCGTAACTCTCTCCTACTGTACAACCCTCGAGCGCGAAGTCTTTTTCTAATGGTTTCAATTGAAACGTTCACAAAAGCTTCCAGAAGTTGTCTTGCAGCTCTGGATGAAAAACACTGGAATTTCTTCTAGCTTTTGGGACACAAAGCGGTCCTTTGGGTCAGTTGTATCTCTGACATTTGTCGGGCCTTTTTTGAGAGTTCCTAGTTCTAAGTCCCCAAAGTGTTTTCGTCGCACCCTGTGTAACGCCTACTATCTTGTACTCTCGGGGCATTTTGCAATAAGAGCAATAATTTTCCCCCCCTGCAATCGGGGGTCCAACATAAGGCATTTTTGTTTTTTTTTGGACCGAAATAAAATTACGAAAGTGTTTTTACTACTAACCAAAATTCAGAAAAAAAAATCTTGGCAGTCGTTTCCCTTTTTTTTTCAGATTTGTTTACAACAAAAAGCCTTATCTTAAAGTTGGATACCAAATTTTTCCCCTTTAAAAAAAATTTAAATCAGAAATAGGGGATTCCATATAAGTTTTTTGTGTATATTATATAATTGTATAAAAGCTTGAATGAAAATTATCTGGTTAATTTTTATGCACGAGCAGTATTTAGGGAGAATATTTCTAGAATGGAGAAATATGGGGGTATTATACTATTAAAATGTTTTTTTGTCATACAATTTTCAATTTCATGCAACATAATTAAAAATATAACCGAAATCGTTTTTTTAATAACTTTATCTATTTCTTCATCGTGTACATGACCAAATCGGCTTATTTTGACTGATTTTGACGCTTCTAATTGACAATACAAACAAACAGTTTCGATTGTTCTGTGTTTTAAAAGGGAAAACCACGTTGTCTAGGCAACGTAAAATTTCCGCTAATTTTTTTATTTTTAACTTGTCTTATGGAAAAATTTATACATAAGTGAAATATTCAAATAAATAATGGAAGAATATAAAAAGTTTGTCGTCTAATGTCAATAACAAAAAAAAAAAAAAACTTCGGCATCTTTATTCATATATTGTTAACAAAAAAAATTCATTATTGCCCTTATTAATGCATAATTTTCAACGATTCCAGTAAAGGCAATTATATATACACGAAACAATACCTAAAGGGTGTTGTGTAAATTTCTTATCATTAAAAGGCTGGTAAAATAAAATAAATATTGAGACTTTAAAATGGTTTTAAACTATAACATAATAGTATATTAAGAGTTTAGGTCAGAAAGTGTTTCTTCCTGGTTGAGGATGTGTTTGGCTATAAAGAGGCAGTCGAGATCTCCAAATCCACCGAAACCAATAGAAACTGACTGATCCTAATGCTTACACTATTTTTTGCACGTTCAAAATATTGAGTGGATTAGGAAAATAAAAATAGACAAAATTATGTTGTTAGATATATAAAACACCTTAATCCAATACCTGGCTGATATAATGAGTTCCTATGACAAGAAATTTATTATTTGTCATTGGTATCACATTTGTCAAAGATTTAACAACTTTAATTAATTCAATTCGACTTTTTGTAAGATATAAGGCAGCCAAAAAGTGACGTTCCGATTTGAAGAATGCTTGTTTATTATCAAAACAAATTGCAGAAACAAATTTCAAATTATAAAAATTTTTATATTTAATTTAAATAAATTGGAAACAAAAATTTGAAGAAGACAAATTTAATGCAAAACTTTTAAACTGTAAAAACACTTTACGTTTAGAATTACTTCTAAAATAAATGCAACAACCAGCAATGTTAATCACTTAAAAAAGCCTTTTCGTAAAAAATAAATAAAACCTAAATTTCTTTGTTATTCTAGCAATTAAAAACGTGTGACTGAACTATAGTTCTACAAAAAAATCAACTTAAATTAATAATTCAATAATACATTTTTTTTGTTTTCTTTGTATACTTAGAAATAAGCCTTCTATATAATATCCTAGGTTAGGTTAGGTTAGGTTTAAAGTGAGTGGGTATAACACCCTTCCACCGCGACCGATCGGTCTATTGTTGCTCACACCCTTTTAAATTTCTCCCAGCAGGTCCAGACTTATAATAAATCTGATGACCCTGTTGGAAGAGAGATCTTTCACCTTCCCCGGCAACAAAGTGTCACTGCCGAGGATTGCGAATCTGAGTCGTGCCATTGCAGGGCACGAACACAGTATGTGTTCTGGCGATTCATCTGCAGCTGATATGAACTTTGGCCATTCCATAATATATACCGATGACCGGTTCCGGCTTTGAATTTTGTTTCCGCCCCCTTTTGGCAAGGAGGCGCGGTTCATTACCCTCTAGGCCGGTATGTCCAGGTATCCATAGTAGGGTAACCTTGTTGCTTTAAGTTTGGTCAGCGCATCCTTGCAATTCCAGACGGTTTTTTAATTGCACCGGCTGTTCAAAACCTTAAGAGCTCTTGATATCGGAGAATATTTAACGTCTTTACTGTGCAGTGCGATCAACCAGCGATCTAGCAAACATCTCAAAAAAATCCTCCGCTTGAAATATGGTGGAAATTGGCTGAAGGAAACTTTGCCCTCGTCCTCTGTCCATATATTCCGCACCAACACCGTCATTGGTTTTGGAGCCGTCGGTGTACCAACAGATGTCAGTCCGGAGCAGGTCGGTCGTTTTTCAACTCCAGTCCTCCCTTTGTGGGTAGACTACACTGGGGCCGGTTGTAATGGTTGCTGTAGGCATTATATCTAAGGGCATTCCCGTCTGTCAAGGTCAGGACATTCCTGGGAGCTTTTTTCTCTCCATATGACACGCCTGCGGTTTGTTACTGACCGCTTGATAGAGTCTGTAGGTTGCCCACCTTGCCTCTCTCTCCTAGTAAATATGCAGAGGAGGCAGTCCCAGGAGGGCTTCCATGGCCCTGAAATAAATGCAACAACCAGCAATGTTAGTCACTAAAATAAAGCCTTTCCGTAAAAAATAAATAAAACCTTAATTTCTTTGTTATTCTAGCAAAACGCAATTAAAAACGTGTGACTGAACTATAGTTCTACTAAAAAATCAACTTAAATTTATAACTGAATAATGCACATTTTTTGTTTCCTTTGTACAATTAAAAATAAGCCTTATATATAATATCCTGAACCTAATGATTTTGATTATGTGCCTCAGTTTTACGAAGTTCGTCTTTTTCTGTTCATAAACTCTAGATAACAAGACCTTTGAGTTTAAAACTTCAGTAACGTTTTAAATGCAAAAGTCTAATAAGGCTTTTAAAAGGTTACTTTAATATTAATTACTTTAGTTCTTTAATCAAAAGATGATTTTTATTTTATTTGCCTTAAACTAGAAGGAGTTTTAGTTTTAATTTGCTTCTTTTTCCTTCATTCTTATTTGTTTTTATTATGTATAGAAGTATATTGTATTTCGTTACACAAGGAAATTCCTATTACACAAAATTCATTTTTATTACCATGGAAACTGGCAACAGCTCATGTGACATTTGTAATGATTTATCATTAGTCTTGTACGATGAGCCTTTGGCGACCGTTTCTGTGTTTAAAAAAAACTTGAAATAGTTTGTAAAAAATGCGTCTGCTAACTGTACTTTTTTTGGAGCATTTTTATGCCATTTGAAGCAAAGTTAAATAACAAAAATACATTTTAATATATAATTATAACCACAAGTGTCTAATTTGAATATTTTCAAACTTATATGTATTGATTGTGTGAAGTAGTTCTTCAATCCAAATAGAGTAAAACGTATTTGTTGCAACAGAATTGCACGCAATAAATAACCAAGCAAAATTGATTTTCCTGGAGCATAGGTAAACAATTGCCTTTCAGTAACATATGTTGTTTGAAGGTTAACAATAGCGAACTTTAATAAATGCTTCTAAAAGATATAAATCAAAAACAAACGTATAATTAAGACTTTAGTTCTTAAACCAAAAAATTAGAATCTTATTCTGCATTATAGAGGGTGATTTAAAAAATATGTGCTTTTGCTTAGCGGGAGATTTTTTGGCCAAAAATAGGACAAAATATTATTTATGAAGCCGTTTTTAACCTAGGTTCAAAACGGCTTCATTTTTAAGATACAGGTTGTGAAAGAAAAATTACACAGGTCCACAAAAAAAGTGGGGTGTGCTGGGTGTCGGACTAGGATTTTCTGTTGTATTTTTTTTGCTGAACACGAATCTAAAGATAAAATTGACAATCAAATAGCAAAAAATCTAGAAAACCTTAAAAAACCAAGACGGTACATTTACCGGTAGAAACCTGCTACCACGAAATGTTTGAACTACGACTGTATAAACTAAAAGAGATATAAAAAAATTTATTTAACAAAAAAAGGGTTTTTAAATTGTCTATAAAACAAACATGTAATTTCAAAAAATATTAGTCCAAACTAGATATATTTTTTTATTAATGTGATTTTTGGTATTTTTTAATAATAAATCATTAATTTTATTTATTTTTAAATCCAAATCACTAAAATTTGCAAAAAAAATCCAAAAATAAAAAAAATAATAATAAATTTTTTTCAAATTCAAACTCCTGAAAATTCGGTTTTTTGATTATAACTCGAAAAATATTGCATTTAAACAAAAAGGTTGTATTACATAAATTAAAGGTCTTTTAAAAATGCATTGCTTGTGGCATATAAAGTTTCCTGTAACTTTTATAGTTTTTAAGATATTGACGTTTAAAATTTAAAAAAAAATCGTTTATATCTTAAATTACGCCTTTTCTCGAGTATTTGCTGTTTGACCCCCAATTTTAACTTTAGATTTGTATTCAGAGAAAAAACTCGGAAATCCTTTTGACACCGAGCACACACAAATTATTTTTTTTTTTTTTGGCTTGTGTTATTAGAGTTGTGATTTTTATTTTATTTTAAATTGGGGTTTTCAATTTCAATGTAACTTGTCACAGTTAGAACATTAATTCAAATAAACCTTTTGATGATGAATTGTTTTTATTATAATGGACCAGAACCGTAGCAACGGACAACTTTAGTCATTTTTTACCATTATTTTGTCGTAACTTTTTTGGTATTATTATTATTGATAATTTGGTACTTAATTTCTATTTTTTGCTTAGTTTTGCATAAAAAAGTTGCTCTTGACTTAACTCAATAAACTTTTTATAAAATTAGTATTGCTATTAATTTTAAATATTACCCTTTTTGTACCACCCAAATTTAAAATAAAACTATCCCGATAGCAGTTAGGTTTATCGAGTTAATTCAAGGGGATCTTATTTATAAAAAAACGGAGAGATCATAAGAATTCTGTACTATAAATAATATTATTACAAAAAAAGTTATGACAAAATAATTTTAAAAAAATTAATAAAATTGCCAGCAGTTACGCCACTGGTCCATAATGGTAATAAAAGTTTATCTTTCAGAATCAAATCGAAAAACCAGGTTTGCAAATAAAAGAAAAATTTTAACTCTAAAAATATTTCTTTCATACCCTGTATCTTGAATCTATGTTATATAAAATTGTTGTCCTATTTTAGGCCAAGAATCTCCCATTAAGCGTTAGCATATATTTTGCGAATCACTCTGTATAAAAAAAACAAAGCAAATAGTATTACAAAATAACTAAACAACTGTCTTTCATATTGTTACACATTGCAAAATAATATTTATTGATTACCTATAAAAAAGAATAAAAAATTGGTTACTCTAGAAATTTTTATTGCTAGGTAATAATTTAGAAGTAATTGGATTTTTAATTACTTGAACTAAAAATAGAACAAAAAACATTACAAAATAATTAGTTTAAAAACTGTATATCATATTCATAAAAATTGTAAACTGATGTTGATTACATTAAAACCATATCGATACCAAGTACCATAAAAATTACTATTTGGCTTGCAAAACTAAACACTATGTACATTTAGAAAATGCATGGTTGTTATTAAAAAATCTTTTTAAATCAAAAAGTTTGAATTGTTAAATGTTATAAGGTTTTTACAAAAAATTATTTAAGGGGTTTTAAATACCTGAATTAAAGCAAAATGTAACACCAAAACCCAAAAATGGTCTTAAATATTTTTACAAATTGTGAACGAATATATAAAAACTCTCTATCATATTTTTACAAATTGTGAACTAAAATATATAAAAACTGTATATCATAATTTTATATATTGAGAACAAATGTGTATCATATTTTCACAAATTGTAAACTGATAATAATTTGACGATTATAAGTATCCAAAAAATTAAGTATCAAAATATCAGTGAAAGAAAACATAATATGTATGAGTTAGGAACTGGGCTGAAAAAACTTATTGTGGAGGGAAAAATTAATGGTAAACGACCGGAAAGTTCCGACGGCTGGGTGGATCAAATCAAAGAAATATTGGTTACAGTCTGATAATTCTCTTGCAGCTCAAGACAGAGAAGGATGGAGAAATACGATCCGAGCAATAGAAACAAATTCACCCAGTTCTGAGACCAAAAAGGACAAGAGAGAGAGATAAGTTTTAATTTTAATAAAGCCGTTCTTGATTTGATTTCTATTGGACAAAGAAGTTATTTTCTTAAAACATATTTTTATCATGGATCAAACTCAGCTATATTTATATCATCCAGAAACAAACCAAGATGCGATATAAGGGCGCAATTTAATTTTTCATGACCAAGCAGGTTTTGTTTGGTAAGTTACCTTTAAACGTACACAAGAAATCACATTTACTAAGGCTAAAATAAAACTTTGGGGTAGTATCGTCTTTCTTACAAGAATGTGACAAGAATGGAGAGGTACATAAGTATTTAGATGAGTCACTGCTATTTATATTCTGCAATATACACGATAATACTAAATCTTTTGCTTTTTCTTTACATTTTAAGGTGTACTTGGCAACAGTTCTTATTCGATTGATGTGGTAATTAAATCTATTATGTACCATTACATTATAAATGGTTAGTTAAGCCACTGTAATATGGCTCTTAATGTATAGTAAAATAAAGTATTTCTTAAATTTACACTTTTTTATACATAATTATTATTTTTAATGGTAATTCTTGATAATTATTATGCAATTAGAGTTTTGTAAGGCTAGTTTATGCAGACAACCTTAAATCTGACTTACCTTTTATTAAAATTTATTTTAATTATAAGAATTTCTAGACCATTTAGAGAGAATATTTACATTTTCCTTACGCAAGCGCAGAAACACGAAAATTTGGTCAGGTTGGTATTAATCTATGAATTTTTATTTTAAATGTCAAGGTCTCTTTAACATAATAACATATTACAGTTTGACCATTTTTTTATGTTTTGACAAAGTTTTGACTGGTTTTGTGTTTGGTTTGTTATAATATTTGTAATTTAATTTATTATGGGAAAAATACATTATTTAAATAAAAATAAACGTAAAGCGAGAAACTGACAGCTTGGTCTAGGGGAATTTTAAGTTTAGTAACACGGCTCGAGCATGCTCATTTTCATTATTATTTAATTTAACTTTAAAAAGATAAAAGTTAGCCAACTTCTTATAAAAAATTTTAGAGTTTTTTAAACCCCTGTATAAACGCGTTTATATTTTGTAATGACCTTTTAAATAAACTTAAATTAAACTTAAATTAAATTTAAAGTTTGATCTTCATTGTATTTTTTTAAAAGCCGTGTGACAGGTCTGACACTGACAAGAGCAATAAAGACATTCTCTATGTACTTATACCATAAATATCTATTTAGTGGTTTCAAAATATTTAATTTTTTTATTTTCTAAATTTATCAATAACAAACATTAAAATGTGTGATATTAATGAAGAAAAAAAAGATACCCTACTGTCGAATATCTTTTGTCATATTTACTATTGATTAATGAGTGGTTTTTGGAGCGCGAGATCCAAAATAATATATATTTCACTTTTTACGATGCCTACTCACCTTATAAATAATTAATTTGGGGTTTGGCCATTACCGAATTGTTTTTTGTGTGAAACAGTTGGAACATTGTCATCATATTTCATCTTTTGTAGCTAAATAATAATAAAGTGTTCCAGTGAAAACTACTTTTTTGGGTTTAAATTTTGAAAATTTATTAAAGGGATGAAAAAAAACAATTAATTTAAAGAAATCTTTTTATATATGACCTTTGAATTTATTCCATAAAAATATTTATTAAAGGTTCTTTATTAAAAAATATTTTTAAAAATTACATTTAATTTTTTTAGTAGGGTTAAATGAGGCAATTCAATTAAAAAAATTCAAAAAATTACTGACTTTCATTGTTTTCATCGAAGCTTGACCAATTTTTTTATGGCTAAGCAACTCAGATATTTTTAAAGGGTTTTTCACTACTTGTGTTGGAATTTTTATAGCTTCTTTAATTTTTTATCAGTGGTTTTCTAGAATAATTTTGCTTCCGACCAATAAAAAGGGGTTGTTTTGATCAAGCGTGTTTGGCAATCCCTGACTTAAAGTTTTACCTCGTTGTATGTTTTTTGTTATTAACTCTTTAAATCCGAGTAGAATTTTTTTTTTCTCGATGTATACCCCACCAGATGAGGTATACACGCCCTTTAAAAATTTTAATGACGGACACTTAATCCCAGATAGTTGTTCTTGACACTTCAAAAGCTTTTGATCAGGATGTCATGTTGGCTTTCAACAAATTTCCTACGGTCTTCCATCTAAGCTTTGTTCTTGGCCTCCAGTTTCCCCCCTTTTTAATTGACGTATACCCGTTATTGTAAATTGTCATTTCTTCCAGCTTCATCCAATTAATGCTAGGGTGCCTCAGGCTCAGTGCTGGCACCAACTTGTTTCTTTTTCACATCAAGATCTTCTTTTCCCAAAACCCTTCCTATCCGTAGTTTTGATGACGATAGTACCCCTCCACTCTAATATTTTATTTCTTTAACCACCCTTCTGATTTGAAAAACAAGCGCAGGTCTATGCTGATATCTCTTCAGAAAACCTTAAAGTAATCTTGATTGCGCCAAAAATATTGTCCAGTTTAATGCTTTCCCAAAAACAGTCATGTTCGCTATCGCAAAAAAATTTGACCATGCACAACCTTTACATATGAGTGGCCAAGTTTGCAGAACAAAGAATCGTTTAATCTTGTGGGTGTAACTTTTTAAAAATAAACCCTTTAAATGGCACAAATCATTACATCCATAGCCTTAGCAGCTTCAAAAAATTGATCTTTTTCGAGCCAGAAAAATCTCTCCTTCTAATCTGTATATCTGTATGTATCCCAGATCAGACCTCTTAGAGTATTGTTCTTAGTCTGGGGAATGGCGTCTCCTTTCAACACTTTTTATTTTGACCCATTCAGAGAAGAGCTGTCTTATTAAATGCCCACCGGGGTAAACTGTAGAGGAGTTGTCCATTTTTACAGTTATTTTTACGGCTTTTGCTTCAATATGTTGGCCAGAATAATTCCTCCTTTGACAGCTCCCAACGGACCAAAAGTAGTGCCACTTTATGCATCCTTTAAAGTTCAACTTGAGAAGCCCCGAACTTTCCACTTTGTTTTTCTTTTTTTTCTAGAGTGTTCAGACTATAAAACCCTTTGCTACCGCAGAATTTTTTCCCTTTTCTCACCCAAATCTCCAAATTTTTAAGTCTCGTGTAAAACTCCCTATTACCACACCCAGACATCCACGGTACATTAGTACTTAGGCCTTAGCCTTCGTGAACTGTCCAAAGAAAAAAACAAACTTAAGTTGATCACCCCATATTACTTTTCTTTGTTACTTGGGATATTTGAAACATACTGCAGTGAGTCTATTAAACAAAAAGAATTGTTAAGAAACAAAAATGGTCAGTTGTTTTTTTATCAATTTTTTATTTTCATTAGCTTAAATAAATGTTTTCGTTTGAATATCAAAAAAAAAAATAATTTTTTTTTGGGCTTAAAATTCATACGTCATCCGTTTGTTTTGATTCAAAAAAAAAACAGCATTGTAATGTTTTCCGTGCATCCAGGAGACATGACAAGAAATTTAAAATTACGATTTGAACTTTCGGGGTTCCAGACGTGTAAACCACTGTGAACGGCAGACTGAAAATAAAACCGGGAAATTTTTCGCCTTTATTTACTTCCTGAGTTTCCTGTTTAAATATTACTTTTGAAAGTTTTCAAAAATTTTATATGTTAAAATTGTTTATTACGATTTTTAAAAATATACATAAAGCTACAATTCTCAGAAATATGAGACGCAGTTTTCTTTAAAAAAAAGCTGCGTTTCTTGTTATAGTCCAAAAATGAAGGGACAAAGTGTTAAGAAATCTATACAGTTTTCCCTTTTCTTTCTTAGGTCTTATGGAATGCTTTCGAGCAAAAAAAAAATTTATGGTCAATTAAACCTGCTACTTTACAAAAAATACTTGACATGTTTGGTTAAATAACCACCCTAAACAGTGCAAATTGTATCAAATCAGTATTTGATTTCAGATTCAAAATGTTCGTTTTCCATAGTTACAGTTTTACTATTAATTATTAAACTTATTATCCACATCATTTCCGATCACATTTACCACATACTTCAAATCGTTTTTTTGGGACCGTAGGTTCATTGTCCCTTTAACCCATTTATAATATTCCATTTTTCCACCACATAGCACTGTGCAAATATTCCTGGAAATACGTTATTCCTAATAGTCCAGTAAATGAAGGCACAAAGCAAAATAAATCTGTTGCGCAATTTTAGCTTTCGAAGATGCTTTTTTGAACGAAAAAGTTCATTTAAGAAAGGGCTGAAGATGGCCCCTCGAGCACCGAAAAGAGTTTCCTAAATTCCAAAATATGCAAAGGGGGGAAATTTTTGGTTTGGACAAAAATGAAAATCGCTATAATCTACAAAAATGGTCCTTAAAATTTTTTTTCGAAAATAGATAGTTTTTGAGATAAGGGGGACCCAAAAGTCCCCTTATTTCAGCTGCCTCTACTGCTAGAATGCCGCTATCTTCATGGATTCACTTATAGGGAGGACGAATTGTTTCATTACTCGGGGAATAATGTACATTTTTTAATCATTCAAAACTTATCGGAATGAGAAAACCCTACCTATCGGTGCATATAAGTTTGGGTCCATTCTTTATTTTTATTGAAATTAAAAACGGGCAAAGTATTTTTTTACAATGTTTTGGGAGTATCTTATTATTTATTGGGTATTTTTGAAAAATTTTTGTTATTAACATTTCTTTTTCATTAGACAACTCACGAAGGATTATTATATAAATATGTATATTATATCCTACAGTTTATATATACATATATTAGCCTAAGTACCAAAGTACGTGAGCGGGTTTTGGGTTAACCCATTCTTCCCAGTTGTCCAAGCACTGAAACATGCAAATTTTGCATTTCACAGCACCTTTTAGACAACGCTACTTACTTTACTTACAAACAGCTTTATTAGTTACTCATATTTACAATACTTCCCAAACTACTTTGTACATACAATATATTTACAATACATAAACATAAGTATATATAATATTTATATGGTAACATTCTCGAGTGCCTTCACAGGCTTTGAGAATGTGCGACAACCGGGGGAGGGTGGGCTGGTGGGAACCTAAGGTAGCGGGGAAGTATTGGTTTCGGGGTGGATAGCATATTCCGATCAATGATCTCACAAACGTTATTAGCCATTGGTTCTGCTAGAAGCTCGGAGGAATTTTATTTATTAATAAGTTTAATTAACATGCTGTATTTAGTAGCCAAAAACCCAGCTTGTTTTATATCAGGTACTATGTAGCATTGTGTCAGGTACAACGTAGCAATAAACCAAGCCCGGTCTGTATTGTTGTCGGTACTTCACATTTATTCACATTTGTTAAGTATTTGGGTTCATTATCGCACCCCATTCATATATTCACTCTTTTCATTCATTCCCATTCATTTTATTAAATCTTGTCGGTAGTCCTGTTCATAAGTTTATGTTCGTGTTAGAATTAAGGGTTAAAAAATTAGGATTGATAGGATTGTCAACGTCTTGGTAGTAGAGGGGAATTTTTGGTATAGTGGATTATGTATGATGTCATCAAAAATTCTGAGCGCATCAAGTCTTGCGTTAAAGCAGACTTTGGCTGTGTGTTGTAAAATTTGTTTCCCAAAGGAAAAGATGTATTCATCTATTCTTGGCGTGTTTTTAGACAACATAGTGCCACCACTGACGTTATTTTTAAATAACTACTACCTAAGGTCTCTCCGGCCCCTGGAAATCAAACCCCGGGATCGCTGGGGTGGCTAGCCAAAACTCTGACCACTACGCTACCGGAAACAACATACCTTAGCAAGTGTTCAATAATCCCAGAAATTTTCCCTTTACCATCTTTCTTGCGTTTTGATAAAAATTGATTTGTCCATCTGCATTTTTTAATAAAAAAACTGCTACTACCACATCTATCCAGTGTGGAATGTTATGGAGTTTCGCCGTTTTTGCAAAAAAAATATTTGTTACGAAAAAATGGTAAGAAGCTTTTTTTAATTTTTTTTTTTGTTTGAACAAAATTCTCTTGTTCGCATAATTTGGCAAATATTCGGGGGAAAACCCTATTTTTGGGATTTTGGGGGGGCCATTTTCAGCGGGTTTCAAGTCGGAATCGTTATAAATTTTTTCCCCGGTCAAAGCATCCGCAAGGACCTAAGAATTGCGCCACAAATAACAACTGTACAGATTTATTTACAGCTTTGGGTACTTTCGGTCTTTATCCTATGGGTAAAGAGTTAGAGTAGATAACAAATAGCACCCCAAAAAAGGGGGATAAAGAAGTCAGAAGGGTTTAACATATCATATTTCCTTGGGGTGGATACACAAAGTTTTGGATTTTTCAGTTTTTTTTTTAATCGAAAATTTGACATTTTTTATTTTTTAATTATTCTATTTTGATGAACTTGAGGAATAAAAAAAACATTTAAAAAATAATATTTATGTTGATTTTTAATCTCAAAAAGTGAAGCCGCGATTCTACACATATAACCGAAAATTTAATAAATAATTTTTTCCAAATGTAATTTTAGAAACCTTCTACGTTTTTTCTTTACAACCAGTACTTTCAAAGTTATAAGCGATAAAAGTAAAAAATTTTTTAATCTTAATTTAACTAATTTTCCCGTAATGAATGGGTAGGAGGCAACGCCACAAAAGAAACCCTAATTAAAAATTCCCCTGAAATTGAAAAAATTTGGTATCTCGGTAAAAAGGGATTTTTTTTAACTAATTTTTTGTAGAGATTTCACCAGTCGTTAGGTGAAATCTCTACAAAGTTAGTTAAGAAATTAACTACACTATTGTTAATAGTCCGTACAAGTATTGGGATACATTTCCAAATGTTTGTAACATTATTTGTCGGCAAGTCAGTGACACCGTAAGTTGAGAGGAGTATGCTTCGCCCTTTGGTCAGTAGATGGCGTTGCCGTCTGTTACCCATTCATGTGTTTTTGCGTACTGAATAAGGTATTGATTTTTAGAATTTTTCCTTTGACTAGCTTGTCTGATGAGATCTTATAGATCAAACCGGTCACAAGATGTCGTTAGGTGAAATCTCACAAAGTTAGTTAAGAATAGTGATGGGCATAAATTATTTTAAAAATCGGATTATTAATTATGAATATTTTAATAATCGTTAATTGATAATTCAATTATATAATTATTTTTTTTTTTAATCGTTTGAATTTTAAATTTTGATTTCTGAATGAATATGTAACCGATTCCAAGGAACTAAACAAAAATAAATATTATATAGTTTGTCAAAAAAATCCGGGATCCCCAAAATTTGTCAAACCGATCCTGGACTTTTTTTACACTGTATAATATATTATTATTATTATTATTTTAGTAAGTAAATTTTCCATTTGCTATAATTTTTTATGGTAACTTTTTTTTTACCGAGCCCACGGCCGATTTTATTGAAATTTTGTATACCGGGGATATTTGGGGGGTGATCACAAATTTGAAAACAAATTTTTTTTTTACTCTGCTATTTTTAAGTTATAACGCCCCACTTAAACCTAACCAGCAAAATTTCCTAAAATTCCTCCTTTTTAAAACTGATTACACCCAAAATAGAAGATTTTATCGAAATACACTTATTATTTTTAAAAATAAATTTAATTTCCCCTTTATTTAACAAATATTTTTTAAAAAAAAGACAAATATGACTTCAGATTCTGATAAGCCCCCAAAAAACCCCCGTATACAAAATTTTAATAAAATCGGCCGGGGGCCCCGGAAAAAAAAATTTCCTTTTTTTAATTAAGTTGTCGTCTATATTTACATAAATATATACTTTACTATTAAAATATTAAACTTATTCGTTATTACATGTTATTTTTTTTTCGACTCGTAATCAATTCTGTGGAATCAGGTTACTTTTCGTAATTCTTAAATCTGAAAATTGCATGATAGCGATTATTTTAATAATCGTAATCAATTTTGTGGAATCAGGTTATTTTTTAATTCAAAAAATCTGAATAATCGCATGATAGCGATTATTTCAATAATCGGTTATCGATTATTTTTAACGAATTATCCCTCCAGTTAAGAAAAAAATTTAAATAACCTAACATCTTTTCAAGGCACATCCAATCAAAAATTAAGGCTTGATCTAATTGGAAAAAAAGAAATGGGGGAAGCGAAACCTCCTTTTTTTTACCTATGCTTTTTTTGAGAATTTTCAAAGAATGAATTTTATATTGGCAAGAGAAATTTTCGGAAAACAACTTTTTCATTTTTTTTTTAAATTTCTATAGGTAAAACCCCTACACAAGATGTGCTGCTTGATAAGCAAGTATGTAAAACTAGTTTCCACGATTATTTTTCGCATAAATTTCAAGCCCGAGTCCAGCAGATAAAACTTAAAAAATTTAAAACTAAAAAAATGAACAAGCGTGTATAGAGATGGGAAAAAAAGGA
>JAHBCN010016879.1:0-18768 GCA_019359885.1 Listronotus oregonensis | reverse complement strand
CATAAAATACTATTGTAAGAATAAAATGTTGACATTCCAAACAATCCTATGGAGATATTGTGTACACATAACAAAACTGATTAATAGGGGTCCCGATAACCTTTGCCTCAAATTTTTACATCTAGACAAATTAAACTTATCGTAAAATTATTATTGCTAGATATCTTGACCAAATTTGTTATTGAAATAAATAAAATTCTACATTTACGAAAAAGTTAGCGCCATATGGAAAAATGATTAAGAGTACTGGAACGCCTCAGCAACTATACCAGTAATAGATACAGGGTCATTCAACGGGGCTAAACAGGGCCATATTTGTGGCTTTTTTGCATTTGAAAAAAAAATGTGAAATGGAGATCTTGTTTATTTTTTCCCGTGGTAACCTGAAGAACACAAAAAATTATTTAAATTAAAACAGGAAAGATATGACATAAAGTTATGTTTATTTTAAAACAAGTTTTAATACAAATAGGATCTTACCAAAAACACATAAAAAAAATTCCGTTTCAAAAATCTCGGTCTATTGAGATCTAAAATTAGACAGGTACTGTCCACTCTTTTTCACTTTGGCAAGTTTTTATACTGAGCTGTGTGTATAACTGAATATTTCTTTTTCATTAATGCAGACAGTATTTTTTATTATACAGATAAGGGGACGTTCATTAATTACATGAGGCGATTTTGGAGATTTTTCGATCCCTTCTTTCTCCTTGGTGAGATTTGGCTCTACACCCCCCCCTCCCCCCTCCCAATCTCACGTAAGATTCTTCAAAATGCGTAATACGTTAGTCTGTGCCTAATTGCGTTGCCTTTATTAAAAAAAAAAAGAACAAAAAACGTAATTTCCCTAATTACTTTTATTTAAAACTAGTTATGACTAGTGTTTAAAACTACTAAGAATGTAGCCTAGAATCACGGTGATAATATATCATTGTGTAAGATTTGCTTTTTGTATTAGATTGTGTAGGATTAGATATATTTTAGTGGAGAAACATGTTTTGCACTTTTACACTGTTTCTCTCCCCCACGTGAGATAAGATAAGAATCGGCTAGATCCGTTCCATGTTTTTTAAAACACCCTGTATAACTGCCACAAGAATAGGATAAAAAAAGTTCTAAAGATATTTGTGAAGTATACATTTTTTAAACATGGATTCCTATTTCATCAAGATCTTAGCTACGAGATCAGATTTTAATGGAATTAAAGAAACCCATCTTTTTTTCAGCTGAACGTATTTTTGATAAAGTTGCAATCCAAATCCAAATAAAATTATAGAACAATAATTATAAATTAAAACAAACCTTAACCTCATATTTGTGGATTCTGTTGAGTTGGCATTATTGAATTAACGTCAACGTTCACGAAAAATTAGAACACGTTTTAATTCATAAAGAACATCCCGACGTTCTTCATGAATGAATTTGACATCATAGTTGTGGTTTTACATTTGTCAAGTTACTTCAAGAAGCGATTTAATGAATAAATTCGCGAAGAAATTGTTGATATAATACCCGCTTTACAGGTTTGCTATTGTTATTTGTTTAAGCTGGTTGAGATACATGTTGCTGCACGTCAGACTAGACCACTGCAACTGTTTCACGAAGGCAGTTACCGCTCCAATTATGGCATTACGGCATTCAGCACCACCAGAATGGTGGCAAACACACTTACCTTGCTAAAAATTATGTGTAATTTTCTGAGTTTGATTTAAACTTTTTTCTGATGTGCTCTTCGTTTCTTTTAATTTTCTGCTAAGTATGCTATAAATAAATACATAAATAAATAAATAAAATATTCTACCCTATTTTGGAACTGATGCGATAAGTTATTTAAATTTTATTTTCGTATTAAACAATATACCTCATTTATAATGAGTGAAGCAATGCTGATTAAGTTATTGTGGGGTCTGCAAAATTCTAGATATTAATAAAATTATTGCTTTTATTATGTTTTATTGTTATTTTGCAAAATAAGCAATAAGTTATTTTAAAAACACCAGTTTTAAGCGCCTCACCTAAACATTTGTTTTTTTTTATCGAGTTATATTATATATAATAATAAAAAAAGAAAAAATATACATAAACAGAAAAAAAAACTAACAGTATTACACTTTAAATAAAAATATGACTAATAGTTTCATTTTAAACACGTATAAGAGGAAGTTATTAAAAAAAGTAAATAACAGTAGTTAAGTATAGCTCGTCAGTTATGATGGCTTCAAAGATCTTGGGTATTAAAGACAGTAGAGTTATACCACGATAGTTCCTGATGTGACAACGATCGATCCCCAGGCTTAAAAATGGAAAACAAAGATGCCCTCTTTCATATTTTAGAAAACTGTCACTGTCAAAAGTTTAAAAAAAAAACTAATTCTCAGAGGATCTAGAAGTACACGGAATTCTTCATAAATATTGATGAAATACCATCAGGTCCTGCATCTTTATTTATATCCAAATTATCCATTTTACCTTTGTAATAGCCATATCCTATATTTGGATAATCTCTAAAAAAGGATCTAAAGTGAGTAGGAAAAGCTTTGGCTATCTGAATTCGGGTCTTCAATGCTTTAGCAATCAAAACATATTACTAAAGGAATTTCTGTATGAAGAACGAAGCTCTTTAATATATGACCAAAAATAGCTAATATTTGCAGAAATCGATTAATCGATATTACTGACAAAAAGGAGATAACAAAACTCTATTAATTCCCTAGTTTGCATTTTAACTCTAGAGTATTTATCATAGACATTGATGGCCGGCCAACTATACTTTTTATATAACTTGTTATATATATATATATATATATATATATATATATATATATATATATATATATATATATATATATATATATATATATATATATATATATATATATATATATATATATATATATATTGAAGGTTAATTATTTATATATATATACCAACTGGAATATTTGTTTTCCTTAAATGTTGTTTTTGGAACTTGGTACTCAATAACCTAAAACAAGGTGGAATAAAGCTTTTTAAGTGTTTTATTCAGGCCCATACTTTTATCAAGAAAACTTTAATCACATTCCATCAGAGCAGTGTTAAGAGCTTCATAGTTTGCCCTATTTTAAAGTTAAATAGTTATGCTTCTTTATAATTTTTCATTAAAAAATTACCCGAGAAAAATTTCAATTCCAAAGTGGTCTGAAATGCGTACACAGAACTTATTGGATTGGAACATTCACAAACTCTGAGACTGTTAAACTGGTCAGAAAAAATCTAATCTTAAGTTCCATTTGAGTATTTTTTTCATGGTTAAACTGTTTTAGTTCAAGGTAATAAATAATACTAAGCAATACCTCTTTTACTTCATTCTTAAGACCACTCGAAATAAAATGATCTTTTAACATCTGAGACACCATCATACCATCAACATATATATATACAGCGTGTCCCACGCAGTTCTTGCCATATGGGAAATTTTTTTACTGACAGTCGAAACAAAATCATTTTGATGTAGAAAAGTTCTGCTTATTTAAAATCTAAAAATCCCTACGCAAAAAGTTTAAAAATACCAGCAGTATACAGAGTAGCGACAAAAACGTAAAATTTATCCAAGACTAAAGTACCCTTATTTTGCAATATTCAAAGAAAAGTTATTTAAAGGAATTATTTAGAATTAATTTTTATATCTAATCACAAAATCACAGCCACCTACGAAAAAAAGGGTATTTTTTATTTTACATTAAAAAATTTTGTCAAAAATTAACAAAGGTAATTATCGGACCTGAAGATAACTATGCCAATAATAACTGACATAAACACTGACATTATTTCTAGTCAGAAGTACAGTTATAAATTCAGTTTATCCATTTATCATTTTGATTTATTATGCCTCCAAAACTAACCACGGAACAGAAGATTGAAATTGTTTTAATTGTGGGTGACAACTACAAAACCTTTAGAGAAGCCGCTGAGATTTTCAATGAAAGGCATCCTGAAATACCTGTATCTCATCAAACTGTTGAACACATAATGGCAAAATTTAAAGGTAGTGGAAGTGTAGAAAACAGATTCAATAAAAAAAAATCAAGTTCAGGTCGAAGATGATGAAGATTTTGACTTGCAAATTATCCAAGCCGTTGTTGAAAATCCCAAGATTTCCTTGAGAAATATGGAAAAAGTACTTCCTGGAAATGAAAGACGCTCAGTCTGTAAATCTACTGCTGGAAGAGTTCTTACAGCAAATCATTTTCATCCCTATAAACCCATCTTTGTCCACACATTGCATCCTGGAGACTTTGATTTTCGGTTTGATTTTTCAGCTTGGTATCAAGGTATGCATGAAGACGACCCGTATCTTTATAGAAAATAATTTTTTTCTGACGAAGCTTGTTTTACGTCAAATGGAGTTGTTAGCTCCCAGAACTATCGATGGTGGAGTACAGCTAACCCGCGGTTTGTTATCCAGTGTCGGGATCAGTTTTCTTTTAAGACAAATGTGTGGTGCGGAATTTTAGATAATCAACTGATAGGCCCATTTTTCTTCCGGGGTAATATAACGTCGGATGTTTACCTTCATTTTTTGGGAAATCAGTTGTCTGACTTTATTAATGGCCTTCCACGTGACATTAGAAATACTTTGTGGTATCAGCATGATGGTGCGCCATGCCATAGTTCTCGAGCTGTTAACGAGTTTCTTCAGGAAATGTTCCAGGGGCGTTGGATAGGAAGATTTTCAGAAATTCATTTGCCGGCGAGGTCACCCGACCTGAACCCACTGGATTACTTCCTTTGGGGATATTTAAAGGAAAAAGTGTATTCTCACCGACCATTTCAAAATATCTGCTCGAGAAATCCCTCAAGTTGTTTTGAGAAAAGTTGTTTCAAAATTCTCCAAGTTAACAGAAAAATGCATGGAAAAAGAAGGTGGCTATATTAAAATTTGAATTATACTAATTTTCTTTTGTTATAAGTGATACATTAATTTGTTTTATATTAAAGCTTTTACTTTTTATTCCGTTTACTGAAATACAAAAATATATATTTTTCGTAGGTGGCTGTGATTTCGTAATTAGATATAAAAATTAATTCTAAATAATTCCTTTAAATAACTTTTCTTTGAATATTGCAAAATAAAGGTACTTTAGTCTTGGATAAATTTTACGTTTTTGTCGCTACTCTGTATACTGCTGATATTTTTAAACTTTTTGCGTAGGGATTTTTAGTTTTTAAATAAGCAGAACTTTTCTACATCAAAATGATTTTGTTTCAACTGTCAGTAAATAATTTTCCCATATGGCAAGAACTGCGTGGGACACGCTATATATATATATATATATATATATATATATATATATATATATATATATATATATATATATATATATATATTACACCAAGAATAATCACTTCACCATCAAGCACAACTCGTACCCAAAGATCTTTAAACTTAGGCTCTTCATTGTCATGCACTACAGAAGGAGACAGTTGGTACTGTGCCGCAATCAGTACACCACTGCCTGTGCAATCCAAAGCATCTTAATTCCTGTCTCTTCAAAAAACAATATATTTCTTGTCAAACAAATTTCAGTTTATTATACAGGGTGATTGGTAAGAGAAAGTAGAAAGTAGAAAAATGAAGACCCGAATTAATTTTTTCATTCTGAATCGAAAAACAAGAATACTTTTTTTACAAATTTTCCTTCGTTTCCAAGATATTTCACTATAAAGTTTTGCCACACAAAATTTAAATCACATTGTGGGTGTCGCTAATCTTAGTTGGCGCTTTCAAACTATTACGTCATATGAAATCAAGTTTGACCGTTGTCAAAAGTTAAACATTTTGGTGCACATGCCAAATAATTATTATGTTATACCCATACACATAAACAATATCACCGTATTCTTCGTTAGTGAACTTCATTTTCTTGTGATTTTTCCATAATAACAGATTAACAAGTGTCTAACTTAAAGTGTCTAATTTTCATATGATATAATAGTTTGAAAGCGCCAACTAAGATTAGCGACACACACAATGCGATTAAAAATGTTTTCTTTAGCAAAACTTCATAGTGAAATATCTTGGAAACGAAGGAAAAATTGGCAACAAAAGTATTCTTAGTTTTCGATTCAAAGTTAGAAAATTAATTCGATTCTTTATTTTTCGCCTCTACTTATCAATCACCCTGTATATAAATTTTACAAAGTATACGTAAATATAATAAATTCATAATCAGAGGAGCCAACATTCACTAAAACATCCGCGGTCATAATTTCTAAAGTTCTAGCATTCTGAGATTAACCTGTAGAAATTTGGATATTTGGATTCAGTTCATTTCTGATAAACCAATTAATAGCTGGGGAAACTACCTTCTGCGAAAATTTCGCTGTTTAACAAATCTTCTAATCATAATACCTTTGGGCCACAAAACAGGATTTAGGATTCTTAAACTGGGACTTTTTTACACCGACTTTAAAATAAATACTATTACCGTTCTGCTGTAGTATATCACATTTAACATCAAAAGGATTTATCGTTTGTGATACATGATCAAACACATCCCCAACAGTAGTCTTTGGGTCGCACCGACCAACATAAAGCCTTTGAAGGGTTTCGGAAGAACCATAGTTAGCACCCTTTAAAGTGCTAGTCAAAGTTTCCCGTAAACCGCCAACCTGCTTGACATTACTCGGCAATTGAAACTCACCTGAGGTGTGGAAAGGTTAGGAGAAACAGTGGAAACCTCAGGGCATGTTATGGTTGAAGTCTTTTTAGGGTATGATCAAGAATCATCTTCGTCAGACCCCACTTTCCTACTCTTACCATACCCAAGTTCAGAGCAAAAGCTAAATTTATATATCTTTAGTGTAAAGCTTTATCAAGCTAGGGGCTTCTTTTATAAATAATGCCGTTTCGCTTAGCATTATGACCATTACAAAAATTAGCTTTAAAGGATGGACAAATATGAGACGGCTATATGATCCATTATAAAATCTTATAAGTCGAAAAAAAATAAAGGAATTAGTTGTAGGTTAGAAAGCTTTGAAGAAATCTTTTTAATTCAAAATTTAAAGCAGGTATAGAAAGCAATTAAAATTTATTCAATTTATGTTGTTATGAAATTGTGAATTAGTAAGGATTAAATACGCATGTAGTAGATAACAAGCAGATTTTGTGTTGGTTACATGAACAGTTTTGACATCTGTCCATAGTTTATAACCTGTTCATTTTCGACTTAGAAGTAATCATGATTACTGCCTTCTTGAACCAATAAAGTACATTTTTTGTTGTTGTTACTGTGGTTACTGACTTTTTCAGCCAATGCAATACATTTATTGTACAGTTGTTTTTCTCGATCAAAAATGAATATATTATAGTTGGCACGTAATAGAAATATTCAGGATGAACAAACATTGATAAAATACTGTGCGAAAAGAAAAGTTTTGAACCAGAAAATTATCTTTAAGAAGTAAAACGTACCCGGTTAAAGTACATAAAAACTTTAAACAATTTAAATATCTTACATATTTTTGTTTGGCAATTTTTTCGTGACTTTTTATTACATCCATAGCATATCCAACGGGTACAGGCTTTACTCCTGCGCGACTTCTCATTACGGATGAGCTTTTGCCAATAGTTTCTTTAAAAAGTGTATAAAAATCTATTATTTGATATTAAAATTTTATACACCGATTAAGCCAATTTTTCTGGAAACACCATCCAAAACCTACACAATAATCCCACAGAAAATCCACACACAGTCTTGACCCTATTTCCTTCATAAGAGGTTGAATGAGCATAAGTACCGGCAGCTTCCGGAAAAATAATTTTCAGCTTCTTTAAAAAGTGTATAAAAATCTATTATTTGATATTAAAATTTTATACACCGATTAAGCCAATTTTTCTGGAAACACCATCCAAAACCTACACAATAATCCCACAGAAAATCCACACACAGTCTTGACCCTATTTCCTTCATAAGAGGTTGAATGAGCATAAGTAACGGCAGCTTCCGGAAAAATAATTTTCAGCTTTGATGGAAGATGTTACAATTTTAGCAAGAAATCTACTGTAGTTTATGCACGACGGGGCTACAGCACACTTTGGTTTTCTGGCGAGCAAATATTTAAACCAAAACTATAATAACCGCTGGATAGTTGGCCGAGGACCACAAGAATGGGTACCCAAGTTCCGGACCTTGATTGTTTTGGGTGTTTCCCTAAATGTTGTACTGTTTTTGTATCCTTGGTGGAAAGAAGCAAGATGGAAATACCAAGCATTCCAAAATGTATTTAGATTACTTTAACTTTAAAAATGTATTATTTAAAAAGTTACAAATGAATACATTTTATTTTTTATGTGAAAACATCAAACCATCACGTTGTATAATTTTCATTAGTTTTTTTGTTTTGTTATCTTTAAAAAAAGTACATTGAAATTTGGATGGGATTGTTTATGGAGTAGTTCGTAGAGAAAGTAGAGAGTCCCACAATATTGTATATTGATTTTCACAGGTTGAAACAAATTTAAAGCTTACCATTTTAATTTCGTAAATTGTTAAAGATACGGAAAGTTTAACGAAAAATGACTTGCCTTTGATCAGTTTTATTATTAAATTTTGTTTATTTGTTTTACCTAACTTCCTAGTCACAAATAATATAAAAAAAAATTCTATAATGTGACATATTTATAAATATTGTTTTAATCGGTTAAATAAAAATTAACCCAAATAATAGTAGTCACAAAGAACGCGTGCCTTATTCAAAATAAAATTATGTTTTAATAAGTTATAATGACCCTGGAGAAAATAAGAACCAAAAACAAAAAAAAAATTGATATATTTCTAATATTTTATCAAGACGCCACTGAAAATTTATCATTATTGACTATTATAATTTTCAAATATTTATTGGGATACGGTATGGGGCTATCTAAATGTAGTCTATTATTAAATCTCTGTTAATTTGTTTGTAATCTAAATTTTAAATATGATATCTTATGGCGATATTACTACATGCGTATGATAGTTCTAATTGTTTTGTCTAGCCCGAATAATCTTTTTAAAAAATAGTATACCTGGTAATTTTTCCAGTTTGAAAAAATAAAGAAAAATTGAATAAATATATACCACAGTAATCGCATGAGGGTTTTTCTGGGCCCAGTAATGATTGTTATGGAAATTGGTTATTGCATTTCTTGAAAAATTTGCTTCGTCCGTAAACAATATTTGAGCATCAAAATGAAAGTTTTTCCCATTACTTTTTGGAGATACCATCTACAAAATTGCGTACGTCAGTTCATAATCTCTAGGAAGCAATGCCTGAACCCTTTATATGTCTGAAAAAGGATATAACGAAAGAATCTCTTAAAATCTCCCATACCGTCTTGTAAGCAGATGTTTAATGCCATACCTATTTTTCGCGTACTTGTGGTTGGATCCTCTTCGAAGCTGCATGCAGGACAGCCTCCTCCACTGCCGGTGTTCTAACTGTACGGGGCCTTCCCTCGGATATATAAGCTTTAAACTGCCAGATTCAATCGGAACGACGATGAATGTTTTATAAATGTTCGTCTATCTGGGAAAGCGCGATTAGGATACCTTTCTTGATACAAACACTTTTGCCTCCACAGCATTACCATTAGCTAGACCATCGAGGGAAATGCATTTGTGTCATTTCCAAATTAGAAATAATTTGCCATTTTACTTAACTAGCAAAATGCACGTTTTTAAGATCAGAGGAAATAAATACAAGCCTTCAAGAATGATAATTAACGTCCGATGTCATAATGTTTACAACAACAAAACAACAATCGCTGGCAACGAGCAAAGCTAGCTTGATTTATTTTAATCGTAATTTTTTCAAGATGCAATTTGGGTACATAAGACATTTTTTTAATTAACGATTTCTCCCAAACGGTAAGTTTTACGGCAAAAATGAAAGAGGGATTTTTTGTTTATAATTGATTGATAATTAATCATAAAACCATAATTTTTTTTTCCGAAGTCAATGGCGTAAGTATTTTTTATTAAAAATTGTTTTTTGAAAATTCGTCATAGCTACGCCACTGGTTGCAAAAAAAAATTAAATGAACATCTGAAAAGTGTGTTTTTATGCCATAATATCCTGTGTCAAAAATACAGTTCAATATCCTAAACTAATCTTTGAAAAATGTATTAAAAAGTGAAAATAAAATAAAGCTTTAACACCCTGTATCTTAATAACTAAGCATTTTAGGAGCCACGTTTATACTGAACTTTTCGACTTAAAATCGATCCAGGAATGCCTCCTTCAAATTATGACATACCATTAAGTAACACCCTATAGAAACAAATTATATAAAAAATAGACCGCAAAAAAAAATATTCCACTCCGTCCAAAGTAAAAAAAAATCCTTAAAATATATTGATACAGTTTGGCCCATCGAAAACAGTCCAGCAAGGTTTAAGGCTTTGTACGTAAAAGGAAAAAAAAGGAGAAGAAAAATAAAGTAATTTTCACTTATGGGGTGGGCTTATAGCCCAGTCTGTAGGTAATTTTCATGAATTTAATTTGTAACAGGTTGAAAGGTGTTAAAAGTTGTAGAGGGTGATTACCTGAATATGACTATATAGTTTTAGACACGAAAAAAGTGTGCAGGGGTGGGGAGGGGGGGTGGAGGGTTAAAAGTGCTTAAAACGTGTTTTTCGCTTCTGCAAGGGCCATTGTTAATATTAGGGGAATACGTTCATAATGTTTTTTTTAGGTATTAAAAAAACCTTTAATTTGAGTCTGGCTAAAATTGATTTGGTTCATTTGTTTACGAAAAAATGTAAAAAAACCCGTTAAAAATAGCCATTTCTTGAAATTTTGATAATTATTGCAAAAATATTGTTTTATCCATTTCTGACATTACAAAACATAGGTTTTTTAATTCTCAATTAAATGAGAGGTTCTAAAGCATGATCGGATAATTTTTTGCTAAAATAATTGAGTTTTACTAATTTTAGAGCCCTAATCTAGTAGGCCATATCTTTTTTGTTTATAAATATTTTAGGTATTACAACTGTCTGTCTTTTGCTTTTTTAAGACTTACGTTTTACTAATTTAGATCAACGAAATAAAAAAAATAGTATAAGGTCCTTTGTTTTGAACCTTGAAAAAAGGTATGTACTTTTTTGTTAATAAATAATTGGAGCCGGAGCGCCCCCTGCATAAGTTAAGAATTTTAAACCAAGAAATATGGAAAGCTGGCTTCAAAACAAATATTTTGGAAAAAAAGGAGTTATTTTATTTATTTAAATTCCAAATTACTTAAAATTTGCAAGAAACATTCAAAAATAAAAAAAAATATTAATTTTTATCATACAAAAATCCTAAAAATTCGGTTAGTTGTTTATAACTCGATAAATATTGCATTTAGATGAAAAAATTATATTACTTAAATTAAAGGTCTTGTAAAAATATATAGTTTATGTCCCATAAAGTTTTGTGTATCGTTAATAGTTTTTTCAAGATATTTGACGCTTTACATTCAAAAAAATCAGTTAACATCTGAAATTATGCATACTTTATGATTATTTGCTATTTTTAACCTCCAATTTTTACTTCGGATTTGTGTTCAGCGGATTTTTTTAAGGTATGCTAAAAATTAATATCGTTTTATTTTTGAATGTTTCTTGCAAATTTTAACTAATTTGGAATTTAAATAAATAAAATAACTCTTTTTTTTTCAAAAATATTTGTTTTGAAGCCAGCAATCCATATTTCTTGGTTTAAAATTAGCCCAACTTATACAGGGGGTGCTCCGGTTCCAATTATTTATTAACAAAAAAATGCATTTTTAAGGCTCAAGGCGAAGGACTCAATATTCCTTTTTTTATGTCGTTTGATCACAAATTAGTAAATTATAAGTCTTGAAAAAGCAAAAGACAGTTTGTTATACCTAAAGTATTTATATACAACAAAGATATAGCTTACTAGATTGGGGCTCTAAAAATTATTAAAACTAAATTACCTTAGCAAAAAAATTATCCCGATCATCTTTTTTTAGAGAACCTTTCAAAACGATTAAAGAATTAGAAAACCTATATTTTGCAAAGATAGAAATGGATAAAAAAATATTTTTACGCTATAATTATCAATATTTTCAGGAATTTGGCTTTTTTTTTAACAGATTTTTTGCATTTTTTTTGTAAGTAAATGAATCAAATCAATTTTAGCCGAGCTCAAATTATAAAATTTTTTATTACCTAAAAAAACATTATAAACGTATTCCTCTAAAATTAACAATGGCGCTCTAAGCAACTGCATTTTGCTACGCCCAACCCTCCACCCCCCACCCCTGCACACTTTTTTTCGAGGTCTAAAAATTATATGATCATGTTAGCTAATCACCCTCTACAACTTCTAATACCTTTCAACCTGTTACAAATTAACGTCATAAACAGCCCTTATTTTTATCTACAGACTGGGCTATTGTTTCTAGTGGCAGGGAAGGGATACGCACACATTACTCCATCTAGTGAGAGTGTTGACTGGCTTCCAACTCCATCATCCTTTTCGTGACAGCACTGGGGTGTTGACGTTTGAAGCTAGAGACACCTATCGACATTACCCAGAAGTAGGAAGTGCAAAATCCTCTCGTTGATTAATTGCAAACTACGCATTGATTTTATTATTCTTTTCGCTCCATCTGTTTTTTGATAAGAAAAGCATCACTTTGTCAATTTGAGGTTAGATTTTACTACCGCATGTTCGTTACAAGTCGATATGTGAACAATTAAGTGGTTTTTTAATTATTAAGTGGAATTCCAATGAACAGTGACAGGCATTAAATCTTGGACAAAAAATTTGTCAAATTTTGAGTTTTTGCCAATATTTGTAAAATCAACTCTTTTTTACCTTGTTTTACTTTTAATTACTATAAATAAAGCAAAAGGTAAAAGAAAATATTTATATTTTATAAAAACTAAGAAATTAATAAATTATTTAACAATTTAATACGTTCAAACAAACTTAACTATCACTTTTTCAAACAAAATTTAATATTTTATTGCGGCTTCGTTTTTTCTAAGACTGGATTTAGCTTTAGCAGGGGCATCAAATGAGGCAAAGCCCGGGCGTAGTCCTGATTTCCTCGTAATTTATTATACGCCTCTAAAATTGTATCTTGAAGTTCGTTTACATTCTGCAGCCTAAACTAGCAGTTTTCCCTATTAGTTTTTTTATGTAAAGCCCCAAACTTGTTTAAAAACATTTAAATCCGGACTACGTGCGGGCCACAGTAAAACCCTGATACGCTGCGCTTCCATCCATTCATCGACTTGCCGGGCCGTATGAACCCAGGACACTTATCTTGCTGAAAGATAAAATTTCTGTCCGGAAATCCGATCCAGTACAGAAGGAAGCATTGATATTCTGTAGTAGATCTATATATAGCTCCGCATTGAACCTTCCTTCGATAAAATAACATACACCAAGACTAACTTGTGCACTCCATGCACCCCAAACATTTACCGCAAATGCTTCCACTACTTCTGTCCTTTTGGGTATATTTTTCGTCAAATCGTGTTCCTCAAGAACCCAAGTATCCAACTGTAGCACGACTGAAACACTTTTTCATCAGTGAATATTATATTTTTCCAAAAAAAATCATTAATATCTTAATTTCTTCACATTATTTGCATAACTTAACACAAATTCTTCCCAACAATATGTATTGTGAACTATAATTTATCGCATATACGTATTTATACACGTAAATAGTGAGTCTTCAGCTTCTTGTTTATAAATTCTTTTTGTACCTGAAGCTGTAATAGTTGCCTTTTAAATGTTGGGGAAAATTTGATTGTTAAATACATGTAATCCTTAAAATGCTGTACCGGGTGTCCAAATAGAGAGGACGCCGGCTGTATCTCAAGAAAATGTTTATCGCACAGCGTTGGGGAAAAATATTTTTAGTAATAGTGGTAAAGGGAAATAGCTGGGAAATTATTTTCAAGTTTCTGGAAATGGCCGCTAGGGGGCGTAACTGCAATTTTAAGATCTAAAAAATGAATACATGACCTAACTTAAAGGTTTCGTTAAAATACATAATTAATATCCTATACAATATCTTGTAGATTTTATAGTTTTTGAGATGTTGACGTGTAAAATTTTCTTTGGCCAAAATTTCAGATGAGGAACAAGATATCGAGATAAGGTTTTCGCAAGCATGTGAAGGCATTATTTTAGTTACATTTTTAGGAAAAAAATTATACCGATGCATTTAATTTTTTTGAAGAAATTAGCAACTTCTGTAAAGATATCGAAAAAGTCCTCTAGCAGCGACATGTGAAACTAACAAAACTTTAAATATAAGATTTATAGCCCAAGAAAAGCTCTTGCATAGACTTTCCCAAGCTCGTTAAAATCAAGCTTAGCCGTTTTTAAAGATACAAGAGTGTTTTTTACGGGAGACCTTTAAATACCCCCCACCACTTTGTTTTTAGAGATACAGCAAAAATTGTCAAATGAAAAAAAATTAAATTATCGCCGAGTTTAAAAATCAGGTATTTTTGTTAGGTTAATATAGCCAAAATTCACAGAAACATCAATTTTTTTAGATTCAAGATTTGCAGTTACGCCCCCTAGCGGCCATTTCAGAAACTTTTAAAATAATTTCTAACTATTTCCCTTGACAACATAATCTAAAAATATTTACTTCCCCAACGCAGTGCGATAAACATTTTCTGAGATACAGCCGGCGTCCTTTCTTTTTTTGGACACCCGGTACATATTACACTAAAGTTGTTACTAAAAATGTCCATAAAAAGCTAAATCTAGCCCTACTTGATCAAACACTTACTACTGCTGAAATACTTATATCGAATTTAAAACCGGACTGCCTAAAAAAATGTTCACCAACACGAGGAAACTTTTGCATTAAACGTTTTAACAATAAGACAAGCATACAAAAGCTTAACTTCAATATTGACTCAGACGCCCGTAAGCGAATGCAGAGCACTTTTTTACTTTTGCATCTTATCCAGCATACAGACAACAACACGGTCGATTATTAAGAGCCCGATGTTAGCTTAAATTTACATAAGTCCCATAATGTACAATCGTAGATAAAGAGAAATACCCTGGGAAGGTCAAGAAGCGCTAAAAGATCATGAGTGGGCCTATATCATATTTAAACATACTATAAATGCTATTTTTTAGACGTTTATGTCAAAAATTTGCCTGTATTATTTACCATTTGTTGCCACAAACTTGACGTATTTAAAAATGATACTGGAAGAATCAAGCAAACAAAAACTTAAAAATTAAGTAACCAAATTAAGTTATGCCAAAGTTTACAGACTTAATATATAAGTTGCGTCACTAGGGTAGTCACCAGTTCTAATTGCAAATCTGGTGCTAACGGCAATGAAGATATGTTGATCTAGTGATTAGAAATATTGCGTGTTCGAACTGTTTTCAGTTTATTTTACATATTATGTTTATTTAAATGATACTAGAGAAATCAAGCAAATAAAAACTCAAAAAATTGAGTAACCAAATTTAGTTATGCCAAAGTTTACAGACTTAATATATAAGTTGCGTCACTAGGAGTGATCACCAGTTCTGATTGCGAACCTGGGCCTAACTACAATGAAGATATATTGATCAGTGATTAGAAATATTGTGTGTTTGAACTGTTTTCCAGTTTATTTTACATATTATGTTGGTATGATCTTAAAAATGTAAATTTAAATATTAAAAATAACTGAGCTTTTAGAGAAAACAGCCACACAGCACATAAACGCATTTTTATCTAAACGGATGATTTATTCAAAAAGAAAAGAGTTAAAAATGTTTAAGAAAAAACATAAAAGACAGAACTCATTTTTGCTTAAAGAATGGCAGTTAATGCAATTTTCATTATGTTTAATTACTATTAAAGCAGCCGTTTCATCTTAAAATATTATGATCAAATTTAGGGATCTGGACCAACAATATCAGTGATATTTTGGTTTTCTTCATAAGAAAGAAAGCGGAGATGACTCTTATAATGTATTTAATCAGACGCGCCCATGGGAGGACAGCAGACCTTAAACCAAACATGGTTTATTGGCTATACACCATGGTGGTAAGGCCTATAAACCAACATACACGCATCACTGGTGGACAAAAATGTGACAAAGAACTGCTGTTACAGAACTGGCCAAGGTACAAAGACTTGCTTGCTTAGCTATAACAGGAGCAATTAAAACTTAACTCCAACAGCATGCATGGAGTGTCTCTTAGACATTTCACCACTTAACCTCATAGTGATGGTAAAGGGCAAAAAATGAGCTACTTCAAACTGCTACAGAAACCAACTTGTGTCTAAGCTACTTTGGGACACAACAACATGAAAAGTCAGGTTGGCAGCAACATCCTGGACGAGAGAACAGACCAGATGAATCCCCAATACTTATTTAACAAAAACTTCGAGGGAGTAAAAATTCCAGATCAGAAATGAATGGCAGCAACCCGATCTCCCCGACATGGTTGGAGACATTATCTGGTATACGGATGGTTCCAAAACCAAGCAGGGAACTGGAGCAGGCGTGTGCAGTGGAAATGAGGAATTTACAATTCTCCATTCCACTAGTAACACACAGTTCTGTGTTTTAACGGAAATATATGCTCTACTGCACTGTGCAAAAGAAAATAACTGGAGGGCTTATAGAAAAACATCTGCATAATAACGAACAGCCTGACAAGCATCACTGGGGGATTTAGTAAGCTCCAAGGTAACGTTCAAGCTAATATGGGAATGCCCGAAAAGAACGTGGAAGTCCTGGGAGAACGTAACAGGAGTAACTCTGCTGTGGGTACCAGGACCTTCGGGAATAGAAGGCAACGAAAAAGCCCGGATGAGCTAGCAAGACAGGGATCATCCACACCATACTTTGGACCAGAACCCTGGCAACGGAGTGACCCAAAAACCACAACTTTGGCAAGGCAAACCAGGGAATGGATCCGATACAAACACACGAGGAGATACTGAGGAAACCTCGGTAGAATTAGACTGTGGAAAAGGCTTCATAAGGGGGGCATCGTAAAACACGAAGGAAGAACTACTAAGACAAAAGTAGGAAAAAGACTTCGCATAACAATACAAGTTACTAACCTTTGCTAACAGGGCACGATAACCTAAGAGGACACCTACACAGGATGGGCTCATATAATGAGGACCCAAGTTGCAGAATGTGCGACAAGGGGAAGAAACAGCATATCATATCCTGTGCGAATGTGAAGCATTGTGAATCACAATGAAGGCATTATTTGGGCAACCGGGAATGAATCCACAAGGAATATATCAACCAGACAGTCTCGAGGACTATACCAGACTTTGTAGAAGGAACAAGACTAATTTGGAGAGTTGGTATAAAAGATAGTGGGAGATTAGACACAAAAAGCCCAAGAGGCTACAGCTGCTGCCTCCGGTAGTGAATCAAGACAAAAAGCTTCCCACAAGAAGAAGAAGAATAATTTCTTCGGATCTCTTAAAACATATCAAAGGTGATATTAGATGTTATCATGTTTTAATTATATGGCTTTGACTTTTATCAATCGCCCATTCTGTCCAATACATACGTCGAAACCCCTTTCACAGTACTTTTATATAACACGAGTGACTTCCCTTTTGACCGCATCTTTAGCGGTCATTTCCCTAAAAAGCTATGAAGCTTCAAAAACGCGTGTTTACTACTTAAAGACCAAAGCGGAAGCCCAAAGGTGCTACCTTAGTTTTGATACCATTTGCATATGTCTTTGCTAGAATTTCTACTAAAGTCAGTAGGTAATCAGGAAGTCAGTCATTGCCCTGACATATACAATAGAATATCTGCAGGGCCGTACCAAAGAAAGGAGGCTTAACCTCCCCTCCTCCCGAAATTTCGGGATGCACGTTTGTTGCACACCAGACAGGTCAAATGAGGTCAATTATCAAGCTTCTAAGACTAGAATACTTTATCTGAATTAGTTTTGTTTATAATATTAAGAATAAACCTCCCAGAACATGTATTTTGATTTTATTTACCTATACTTGTTTTAAAAATTTAAATAATCCTAGGATTTCAGTTACTTTTAAAGATGTTGTGGATAAGGGTATATCGTATGCGGTTTTTGAGAGCTTAAGGTCTGGACTACTCTAAAATTTTAATATCAACTTTGCGCACCTGTCCCCTGTGCATCGAGGGTGGATGTGATTTTGAGAATTTGGGTTTTGGATCTTTCATAATTACTCGAAGGTCTGCTGCGTAATGCACAAAAATCTCGCTGTTTCTGGTGGCAACAGGGCTCTAAATATCTGTTTAAAAAATTCAAGCTATAATATTTATATGATATCTGCGTAAACTTTGCCAATTTGATCTACTATCTACCAAATTCTAATAAAATGCATCCTTTACTCTTTTAAAAACATATTCTAAACGATAGTTCAATACTCAATTTTATCGAACAAAAGATAGTGTCTTATTTCGGTCTGTCGGTGTGTCTATTAATTAGACTGTTGATCCCGTACCTCTTGAATGGAATGATACATTTATTTCGAATTTGATAAACTTGTTTCTATTTGCAAAAGAATATGGAGAATTTATAAAATGGGCAGTTTTTACATTATATGTTTTTAGAAAGGTGATATGACAATTTTAAAATTTTGCTCTGGGTGTATTTTGTATTATCGGAGAAGGTTGAGAAAAAACAATACTTTAAATTTTCTTATGACCAAAATTTTGTGTGTTGAAAAGTTGATATTTAAACTCTTTGTTATAACAATGATTTGCCCTTCTTCAA
>JAHBCN010016878.1:0-19056 GCA_019359885.1 Listronotus oregonensis | reverse complement strand
TTATATTATTTCAATAGTCATTTACTTATTACAGAGAGGGAACAAGATACTTCAAAACCAATATATCCAACGCTAAATATCAAACGAATAAGGCAGTGGTTACCATGACATAATCCAGTTATAATTACGTAAACAAACAATATTGACACTGACACCATTATCGGTTCATTAACCAAACATTTTAAAATATAAATTAAATTTTTGAAATAAAACGCATTTAGCAAAAAAAATTTAAATTCCTGCAGTAACCAAAAAACTACAAAACCCTAAAAATGCAGAAAAAGGTAAACTATAAAAAATTATTTTACCTATTTAACATTGGCTTCCGGGCTATTTACCTGTTCACCCTTTTTCGTTTTTTGGGAAACAAACCTCCACATTTTTGTTTTCGTTTAACTTTATTTTTTTCTATTTCGGTAATTTCGGGCCGTAAAGCATCGTTTACCACACTATTTTGAAAATTTTATTAACTTGGCTATAATTTAATATTTTAAAAATAAATTTCAAAACCAAACTAAACTTGTTGGTTTAAGGGGAAATTATTTTTAGAAATTACTATGTCCCGCTTTTTCGTTCGATTGCAGGAAAAAAACAATTTTGAAAATCGATATCTAAGGTGTTGTTTGATAAAGAGTAAACAGTAAATAAAAGTAAATAATCATTACAAATAACAGTATGACTAATACTTTCGTTAATGAATTTTAATGACTGTAATTTAAGTAAAGTATGCGGTCGCCGGAATCACAGATAATTTCGCGGTAGAAGGTACAGACAAACAATGGTATTGAAAACAATTATGCAAAACAGTAAAGGTATTTTAAGCCATATTGAAAAATATTCTATAGCTTTAGACATATAATAGCTCTAATAAAAAAAAAAATAAAAATAAAAAATACTTTTATTTGAACGTATTTTTCTGTAGGCTATTAACCCTCAAGCATTTACCTACTGGAGGCAGCCTTGCCTCTCTCTTATTATTATATCACATCCCAATATTCATTTTGTATGCAAAATTATATAATTTTTGTAATTAATGTTAACAGATATCTGAATGCGCCTGATTCGAATAACATGTAGATTACTAAAATCAAAATTTCAACCAATTTTTTTCAGGTAACTTTTTTTAAAAAAATTTTTAAAAAAAGGGCCTTTTTTTGTTTTTTTAAATAAAACAAAAAGTACTGGCTATATCACTTTACTTATAAAAGACCGTTTGTAGAGAATTCAAAAACCTACAAAATGGTTTTTGAAGTCGGAAAAATGCTTAAAACAGATCTTTTTTAAAAAATTCGTATCTCCGTTAATTTTCAATATTAAGGGCTGATTTTTTGGGAAATAATAGTCAATAACATATACTTTGAGCTGCCCAACGATAAAAATTTAGGCCCTTATCTTGCAGGTGCCGTGAATATTAGGCAAATAGTCCGTATCGCAAATTTTCGCTCGACGCGTTAGTTCACAACATTTTTTAAAATTGTTCTCCAAATTTTATAAAAATGGAATAACAATTTAGCTTTTAATCTCAACTTTAAAAAGCCGTTTTAAAAATTCAAATCGGAAAATTTTTAATATTCATGGCCCTGAAATAAGGGCCTAATTTGTTTATAGTGCGATTGAATAAAAACTATTAATGCGACAATTTTCATCTTTTGGCAGCTCAAAGTATATGTTATTGACTATCATTTCCCAAAAAAATCAGCCTTTTATATGGAAAATTAACGGAGATACGAATTTTTTAAAAAAGGTATGTTTTAAGCGTTTTTTCGGCTTTTCTCGGTAAAAAATGGTCGTATCGGAATTTTTCAAAAACCAATTTGTAGATTTTTGAATTCTCTGCAAACGGTCTTTTATAAGTAAAGTGATATAGCAAGTACTTTTTGTCATATATAAAAAAAAACAAAAAAAGGGCATTTTTAATAATTATTGTTTAAAAAATTTAGGTGAAAAAAAAATTGGTTGGATTTTTGATTCTAGTAATCCACAGGTTATTTCGTAAGTCATTGCGCAGTCAGATATCTGTTAAGATTATTTACAAAAAAAAATTATAATGTTTGGACTATTGGTCATTAATAGCATTTTTGGGTGATTGCATATATATTTACAAATAAATGTTTTTAAATAGTTTGGTTTTAACAAGTTAGTGACAGATCTATCATTTTAAAAACGTGCGTGTATTTTATATGATAATTAAAAAGTGAATTTGGTAACTGAATAAATTACACCCATTTATTTTTAAATAATCTGATCGCGTCTTAATTAACTTTTTTTTCAAATTAATAACTACTGTGAAACTGGCATATTTCAGAACAACATTTAGATACACGGAAAAACCTCCTTCCTAAAAGACATATATTTTTCTTACTACACCTGTTCTGATTTCTACTATACTTACAATAAAATTCTACTATTTGTCGCCAGATTTCAAGTCAATCATATTATTGTTAAGTAAATATTAAAAATTTTAAATCATCTGTATGTTATAAATATCACTAGTCTGTTGTAAATCCTAATTTAGGGCAAGTGTGGTTTATTGACTTTTAATAACTAATTTACTTTAGTAACCTTTAAGATACTTGTCCCACTAATAAAAAATATTAATCATTTAAATGTCAATTTAAACAACCTAAATCAAATATAGGGTGTTTAATAATACATTGTCTGATTTTCAAGATTTTAATGTCTAAAACAATAGTGGTCCAGGAAACGAACCATGTTGCCTAGCAATTTTTTTCAAAATGCATAGAATGACTTGAAATTTTGACAGTATAGTCCAAGGATCAAAATATATCATGCCGATCGATAGAAAAATAACTTCTAAGCAAAAAATGTTTTATGCTTTTTTTTTGTAAAATGCATACTTTTCGAGTTATTCGCGATCGAAAGTCGGAGTTTTTCGTCGATAAAATCAATATTTTTAATCGTTTTTTTTTGCAAATAACTCGATAAGTATGTATTTTATTAACTGTAAATAACAAAATTGTAGGTTTAAAAAAAAATGAATAAAATGTTTTTTGTAATTGATGTGGAATCAATACAAACCAAGTTGTGGTTTGTAAAAGTTAGCTGTTATTCATCAAACACAAAGTTTTAGAGTTTTAAACGCAAATATCGCAAAATATTCGTATTTGAAGGAAAACTAATAATAACTTTTTTGAAGCATTTGAAATTAAAAAAGGTATGTATAATAAAACTTAAGTGAGTTATAATGAAAATAAGGTTGGACCAAAATTTTTTGAGCGCAAAAATCTTCGAAAGCAACCCCCAATTACCACCCTAATTAAAATGAGTCGTAGCCCTTTTTTAATTCTCTTTATGTAGCATAAATACATTCTAAAATTTTAACCGATTTAAATTGCTTAATTTTGAAAAAAATAGAGCTGCAAGTGAAAATAAAATTTTTAGAATTTTCATAAAAAATAATCTTTGACCGCGATGGTAAAAAACTATTTTTAATAATAATTAAATACATGGGTAACAAGAAATAATTTAAATGTTAACAGTATTATCCATGGTTTTTTCGTAAATAATTTTTAAATTAGGATAAAGTTTATTTTTCAGAAAAACAAATTTTTATGGGTTCAAACTACTCGGCAATTTTTCCAGTGTTTATATATAAAAGTGCATTTCGATAGTAGTTAAAATAGATTATAAAGGAATTTTTGGTAGTTAATTGCACAGTTTCTTAAATTGCATACAAAATCTAAGTAATAATAATAATCTTTCTCGAAGCCCGAAAACTCCCCAACCCCTCCAAAACCGCCTGTTTGAAAAACGTAATTCTTAACGCCTCAGCACCGCAAGTAGTTGCCGATATACTTTGTTACCGGATAAATTAGGACTGAAACCCTATAGGTGCGAATTAAGGTTTAAATGCTGTGTGTATTGACGATCACTAAATGATACACTAATTGAATAAATATACAAAGTTTATTTACAATGCATTTACAGTTTACTACACTACAATTATTTTGATGTGTAAATTGGGCGTATTAGCAAATTTTAAACTTAAAATTTATTCCTTAGACAAATAATTAATTTGAAATTTTATTCACTTTAAAATCATAAAGAGGGAAAAAGGGTTTTTTAATTTACTCTTTAGCTAGAATCGCCCTAATTAATTGTCAAGAGGTTAAAAACTTATTATCCAAAGACAATAGTATCTGTTCACAATTTATCAAAGCTTACTTTTACAAAAAATATGTTTTTTAGAAAAATTGGCAAAAATTTGCTTTAAATCAGCAAGAAATTTAGTTGACTGTCGTTTAAAATCAAAATGTCTTACGGAGTCTATGAAACGCGAATTTATTAACGTTACGACACGACCGAAAATGTTTTTTATCACTATAAAGTTAGTAAGGTTAAAATCAAATTTTAGAACTCATTTTCCCTTTTGAGGACACCCGGTATTAATTCTTGACTCACTATCTCATTAATAAGGTTAAATATTACCTTTATTTTCTGATAATTTCCGGAAAAACTTCCGTTCACCCTCACTTTTTCGTTTAATTCACTGCTCGCCTTTTCTTACAACACTTTTACTTGAAGGCCAGACCTCCCTCTTTCTTTTAATCACTTTACTTTTGAACCTTACTTACGTGTCAAATTAAATTTGACAAAGAAATACTTTATTTGGTTACAGAAAAAAGTAGGCAGTAATTTACATTTTCATTAGGATCTGGTATTCTCATCGAGGAATTTAATAGAATGTTTCGGTTATTTGCCCGAAATACAAAAATAGTTTTCAGCCTCTTTTTCTTTGAAACGAGCGGTCTTACTGGAATTTAATAGCATATTTCGGTAATTTCCTTTGATTTCTTAATTTTAAATCGGAAGCGGAGTTCCGAGAATTAAATGTTTATTTCAATGTGTAGTATTTAATAAGGCGCTGTTGTCACGTTTATTTAGGAGATTTCCTGTTTAATTTTTAATATTTTATTAAGAATTAAAAGGAAAGTTAATTTACTTTGGGCTATTGAAAAATAGCTTCCAAGTTGCAAGAAGTGTTTTACGGAAATATTTTATAACTGTTCTTAAACCTACAGCCCATATACAGTACCTAGGCTTAGGCCTGTCATTTCCAAAGCAGCAGAACTCACCTCCACATCACTCCTCATAACTCGTCATGTGACTTTTTTCCGTTTACCGATTTTAAAAGCATGTGATCGTGAACTCCATATCAGAGCCGACTTAATGATCACCGTTCGATCCCGACGAATCGACCTTCCACCCTTAATACTAACCCTGGAGGAGAGGGGAGAACAACCCCAGTTCAGCCTGCCATATGTTCCTGCTTGCGGGTTCTCAATCTGGGTGATTGTGAATTGCATTCCACAGCCCCTGAGCAATTATTACTCGATATCATTCGAAATGTATAAATCGCCTTCAATGAACAAGAAGATGACGAGGTTGAAGAATTAATATTACTTTACATGCAAACCAGGAGCAAGAGTTTTAGGAACTTCTGCGCATGTCGCATATGTACTTTGGTATTTAGGTTTTGCGCGTCATCAACAACATGTACATTATCCTCCTACAAACTTTTTCCACACGTCACGTTTAAAACGAGGTGAACTGGAAATAGCAGGTTTAGTACGGGCTTGTGGTGGGGTAACGCCGAGGGGCGGGTTGGATTTACAGAATATTGAGTAGTAACCGCTCAGGGGGCTGGGAATGCAATCCATGATAACACTGATTGAGAACCCGTAAGCAGAAACATATGGCAAGTTTTGGGTAACTGGGTTGTTCACCCCCCCAGGGGGTGTTAGGGTGGAAGGTTCATTCGTCGGGGTCGAACGGTTTTATGACTTCCACACATTCTCAAATTGGTTACAAGATTCAAAAATACATTTTGTGGCTATGGCCTTTTTGGGTGTCAGCGTAGTTGTTTGAGGCGGTAATCGTATTTTTAATTGCTTTCAATATAACATTCAAACATATTTAATTTATTTTCAAAAATCCAATATGGCCTTTGAAAAATGAAGTTGATGATGATGCAATTGTTGTCTACATAAAAAAATCCTTCAAAAGGTTTTTATAGATTATGGAAAAAAATACAAACAAAGAAGTTACAGAGCTTTATGAAAATGCCACGTTTCAGTTTTTTTTTTCAAGTACCTCAAAAACCACTGAAATTACTAACAAAATGTTCAAAAATTATGTCTATTTTAACCGTTTTCAATTTTGATAGTTTCTGAGATCTAGTGGTGTCGAAAAAGTAACTACTTGTTAGTCGAGTACTCGTTACTTGCACGGATCCGAAGTAACGAATACAAAAGTTGCCACCAAACAGTTACTCGAGTACTTGTTTGGATCAGTTAAGCTACTGAACCGATTCGGACTTAACAACTAACTGATATTAGTAAATGTATTCGATATTCGGTGTGTTCGTTACACCTCGCTACCTGATCCAAAAGACGCGTCGCGTAGAAGGCTGCGAAAATTTTTCCTAGAGAGCCTTATTAAACCAAAGATTTGCAATATTCACACCAAAGATCCTAACATATGCTGCTCAAACATTTCCTTTAAAACATCCTTATTTTATGAATTGAAAATACCTATTTACACATTACTCACTCGAGTAGTATCGAGTCTACTACCTAACACCTGCGGATTTGACAATACCATACCGACAGGTAAATTAAGCGAGTACTCGAGTAACGGATCCGAAGTAACGAATACTTACATGAAAAGTAACGGATACTCATACTTACTGAAAAGTAACGATATATTACACCACTACTGAGATCCTAATACATTTATCATCAAAATGTCACACCATATATTACTTTTTCTGCTTAAATTCGAACAAAGGGAAGTAATAGACAGGAGTGTCAGTTATAATTTTATTTACAACAAATATATTTTTATAAAAATTTACATTTTAATACTTTCATAAAATAGATCCATTTTTAAGGCATCTAAACAGGTCACAGACAAATATTATAACATTAAAAACCTAATAACAATAAAACATTGTTAATAATAACTAAAAAAGAAAATACATATTTTAAAACAGAACAGTCGAAAACTTGTTTAGTTTCATTAAAGGCTTAAAATTTTGTAAAAACCTTCATTGTTAGGTAAAATTTATCTGATACAACAGAGCTGGAATTTATAAGAAAAAGTAAATGTAAAAATAAGCAATGTTTTAAACTGTTTGTTTTAACATATTTATTTATGTTACTAAACATATTCTTAGGGAATGAGAAAAAATACAGTAGTCAATAAATGAAGTATCACACCCATATTATAATTTTTAAAACACCTGCATATTATACAGGAGGGTCTTAAAGGACTAAATGCTACTACAAATTTCCAAAGGTGAAATATGGTGGTATAGTCTAACTTAATTTTGTCCAAAATTTAACAGTGCTGAATATGATGGTTATCAGCTAAGTCTTCTTAAAATGAATCTATTAATTCATATTTGGCTTTATTTTAGTTTGCCAGAGACGGACTAGCTAATAACAGCAATTTTTTTAACACCCTGTATGATAAAGACTTAACAATATTATTTTTGGTTATATTTACCCTAAACTAAAAAGGAATTCTTGATTGACATCGATAAAGCGAACTGTTTTTCTTTACATTATACAGGGTGTTTTCTAATTGAAAGTCAATATTTAAGGTGGAAATTTTTGGTTCCTTTTTCAGAAGAAAACTTCATATAAACGTATGTCCTAAACGTCTTAACTTTTGAGATACCGGGTGGTAAAATTTTCAAAAATAAATCATTTATTATTAATATCTGTAATACCACTTTAGATATTTTAATAAAATTTAGTATACATGTACCTGCTATGTATCAAAAACCATTTTTTACTGTACCACATTTTTTTTATTTCCACCAGTGGCGTTCGTACGGAATTTGACCTGCCTATTTTGGCAGACATTGATGGTACGCCACTGAGTTCTATAAAAATTAAAATTATTTTTTAAATCCCCAATCATTTCCATGCAAAGTTAATTACTTAATTTTTTTCAATCCGATGCTCGGTTTTTGCTTAAAAAATAAAAACCGTTTCTCTGCATGATCACAACAATATCGTTAAACAATATCACCATGCAGAGAAATATATAGATTTAATTTTTTTAGGTGAAAACCGTGCGTCGGACTAAAAAAAATATGAGCAGATTAAATTTTTTTTTAATTTTTTTTTTTGGTTCGACGTTTGGTTTTCATCTAGAAAAATTAAATCTATATATTTTGCTGCATGGCGATATTGTTTACCGATATTGTTACGATCATACTGAGAAACGGTTTTTCTTTTTTAAGCGAAAACCGTGAATCGGATTTAAAAAAATCAAGTTATTAACTTTGCTTAGAAATAATTATGGAATTCATAAATATTTTTTATTCCAAGAGAAATCAGTATCGTACACCAAATTCTGTACGAACGCCACTGGTGGAAAAAAATGTGGTACACTAAAAAATGCTTCATGATACATAATACATGTATGCCAAATTTCATTAAAATATTTAAAGTGGTTATACAGATATTAATAATAAATGATTTATTCTTGAAAATTTTACCACCCCGTATCTCAAAAGTTAAGACGTTTAGGACATACGTTTAAATGAAGTTTTTTTGTTAAAATGGACCCAAAAATTACCTTTTTAAATATTGACGTACAATTGGAAAACACCCTGTATAATGTAATAAAATGTACCAAACATGATATTTTATTTCTGTAAACAGTTGATTTTATCGATGTCAATCAAGAATACTTTTTTTTAGTTTAAGGTGAAAGCTATTCAAAAATAATATTGTTGAGCCTTATCATACCGGGTTTTTAAAAAAATTACTATTATTGTGTCAGAGCTAGTCCGTCTCTGGCAAACTAAATGAGCCAAATATGATTTTATGGTTTTTTTAAGAAAACTTATCTAGTAACCATCATATTAAAATAATATTAAATTACGCCTAGTATTTTAAAAAGTTGTTTAAAAAAACGATTTCCAGGGGTGTCCGTTATGTACCTGTATCTCCGTAGGGGAGGGTCGTAGGAAAAAAGTTTATGAGAACTTGTCATAATATTTTTAGGTTTTCTATTACATTCCGAGAGATTGCACACATATTCTGGGACACCCTGTATATCACAATAGCTTCAAGAAATTGTGGTAGCATTTTATCAACCTTTTATGTGCAGTGTTTTCATATATGTTGGAGCACCCCTTTATTTTAAGGGTTTAAAAACACATTAAATTATAAATTAAAGTTTTAATAATTCTCTTCAAAGCTTACAAAAAATAATTTAAAACATCTCAATTTAAGGTAAAAACGCTTCATTTTTTAATCTGTACTAGAAAAATATGATCCTAACTCTAAGTGATTTGGTGTTTAAAAGTTGACAAAAAACTAACGGTTGTAAAAGTATAATTAGAATAAAATACATTAAAGTTTTAATATAATAACTGTGAACAAATAAAGCTCAAAAAGAAGGTTTTTGGAAAAATTGTCAGTTAATATTGATAAGTGTATTTTTATTTACGTATATTTAGCAAATTCTTATTAGGGCCCATAAGGATCTTAACGCGTTTGATTTTTTTTAGTACAATACTTTTTATAAACGTGTATTTTTTAAATACTTAATAAAGTATCGACACAAATATACACGTGAATGTTCTCTTACAATATTTGATCTAAACCAGCACATAAGACACATATCGAGGGTCTCACGCCATAGGGGCGTATACGCCACTTTTGGCCAAAATCACTTTTTTCCATAAAACGATACCTAATAGTATGGCGCATCTTTTGACCAAACGGTTTGTGAATATGTAGTACCTTTTGGTCAAAAAACACTAAATTATAAAGGCGTAAACGCCAATCTTACAAGTATCAGCATGCCATATAGGCGTATAAACCATTTTTAGGTAAATATGTAAAATTTTCATTTTTTATAAAATGCAAACAGTTTATTAGTTAACTAATTATGTAGAATAATAGTTTTTAACGTATGTTACCAAATAACAGAAAATTATTTAGGCGTAAACGCCAACCATTGCTCTACGCCAATTATGGCAATAACAAAAGCAAAGGCCAATACGTAAAATTTTAGCAAATAATCAGTTAAATATTGAAATTCGGTGTTGTATTTGTAATTAATTTTGGCTCAAAAACACAAAATCATAAGGCGTAAGCGCCAATCATGGGATTCTGCTATAAAGGCGTATGAACCAATTTTAGGTACTATCTTCCATAATGTATCTAATAGCAAACTCCCAAAAACTGTGTTTTTTATCGTATTAGTAGTGACATGATTAATTTTAATAAGTGCAGCATTTTTAAATACCTACCTAAGTGTTAATTTTATACCAAAATATTTAGTTATTATTACTGCGTAATTATACTGTTTATTGTGTGTAATAATTATTACTATGTTAAACTGTGGTATATAACATTTGTTAAGATTCTTTCTTCCGAAAAAAAAAATATTCGCACATCAAAAGTATTCGCGCATTTGACAACGCTGTCAGCTGTGACCAGCACAGTTTAAATTGGTTCCGTCATTAATCCAAGAAGTGCAATAATCGTATTTAGATTATAGTTTAATTAAAAATGTCTTCTCGTGGGAAAAAATGGTTGAAATGGCAAAACAAAGTTGCAGTTCCTCATACAATCCAGAAATACTGAAGACTGGATGATCAAGGTAGGTTTATTAATAATTAATTCCTTTTATTTTAATCTTAGTTATACTTAACCTATTTCACCGGCACCGATTGTCGCCAAGCGCATGTAACAGTTCACTGCCAACGTTGCCAAGCGTTGCAGAAAATCAAGGTTTTTTAGAAGTTTTACGGTTTAAATTAAACAGTTTGGCTAGATAGTCTTTTAAATCTTCTTAGAATGACTTTTATTTTTTTTTCTTTTAGTTAAAAAAACGTTTTGTTTTAGAGATCAGATCTGATGACAGTGATTGTGACTCTAGTACAACTTTTGAACATAATGGCTATGTTGAATGCGATACTCATGATTTGTTGAAAATGCAGGGTATGTTTAAAATATTTAAATTGTAGTGGTGGTTTGTATTAATATTTTTTGTAGAGGGTATACTGACGACGAGAAAATGCCTGAAAACATAGAAGTGGTTGAAGAGATTATCTTAGAGGAACAAAACAACAACGAAGACAACACACCTGAAGAATGCACGATGCCTATAGTAGACAACAGACTGATGAAAATTACGATAACTTAGCGTTAAACATAAGAGAGAAAAAACAAGAAAAAAAAGTGATCCCAAACTATGGAAAGCTAGCCAGAGAAAAGAAAAAAGGAACAAGGGGTGGAATATGTTGGAGCAGGTGGAAAGATTCGACTGCAAAGGTTTCCAAAGAATATTGGCCAAATTTGTAACTGTACTTTAAAATGTCATGTTAAGATTAATGACGACAAAAATCTGCAATATTTAAAGCGTTTTGGGATTTGGGCAATCTTGAAAAGCAAAGAGGATTTATTATAAAACATGTTCAGCGGGCTACTGTTAAAGAACGAGAACAAACAATTCCAGAAGAGGTTTTTCCCAGACTTACGTTTTAGGGTTAAACAATCAAAATGTTACTGTTTGTAAGATATTTTTTTAAAGACCTTGGGCATTTCCGAAAAATGGTGAGGACCGCTCTTAATAAAAGCGACCGGAACTTAATTTCATTGTGTTCACCTGATCAAAGAGGTTATCATGTGCCTGCAAATAGCTTAATGAAGAAGTAATAATATCGCTAAATGCCATATTGACTCTTTTCCAAGGGTTCCCGCTCATTGGTGCCGAAAGATTCAAAGAAAGAATATTTGGAACCCATTCTAAATAAAACAAAAATGTTTGAGCTGTACAAAAAGTACTGTGCTGAGAACCACTTTACTGCAATATCAGAAACTGCTTACCGAAATATTTTGCTGGAAAAAAATATTGGTTTTCACGTACCTAGAAAGGACCAGTGCTGGTGCTACAAGTACGAACAACAGCTAGAAGAGGACCAGCATGAGAAAGAACGTTACGATCTACACATTAAACGTAAAAATGCAGCAAATAAAGAAAAAAAGGGACGCTGACTTAGCCCGAAGCAATCCAGAATATTGTTCAGTTAACTTTGATTTAGAGGCAGTTTTATACTGCCCACTTTTTCATGCCAAACCGATTTTTTATAAAAGAAAATTAGCTAATTTTAATTTTACTGTTTACGAGGTTGCAAAAAGACATGGACGATGTTACATTTGGTCTGAAACTGAAGGAAAACGGGGTTCGAATGAAATAGCGTCGTGCCTTATGAAATTTGCCAAAAGCCTTCCTGATACAATTACCCATTTATCGATGTTTTCAGATTGCTGCGCTGGACAGAATAGAAATTCAATTGTGCAAACATGTTACACCAAATAATTTTAAAGACCAAGATAGAGGTAATTGACCTTAAATTCTTGGAGCCCGGTCACACACATGGAATGTGACTCCATGCATGCTACAATTGAAACTGCTTCTGAGTATGCCAAAATATTTATACCTACTGACTGGGTAAATGTCATCAGATTGGCTAATAAGGGCGGCCAACCCTACGATGTTAATATTCTTTCTTATAAAGATTTTTTTGACTATAAAACCTTTAAGGACAGTAACTATTTTTTTCCAAGTAAATCGGAAAATGGAAAGAAGTTCGTTGGTTGCGTTTCCAAAAGGCAAACCCAGATACACTTTTTTTTAAGAATGAGTTTTGAGAAGAGGAATTTGAGTCTGTAAACATTAAAAAAGAAAAGGTAATTCAGATTTTCAACTTCGACCAATCTATAACTCCACACTTCCCATTGACGAAAAGAAATATTTAGATCTGCAGTTTCTTTGCCATGGAAAAGATCATACTGTACCTTCAATATACCACAACTTTTATGATTCGTTACCTCACGTGACTTCTAATCTTTCTGACGATGAACTACCACTATCTGCTTTAAGAGCAAAGATATTAAAAAGAAAAAGGAAAAGGAATTAATATTTAGGTTGTATTCAAGATTTTTTTTTCCTTATTATAGTTTTAGGTTTTGTTATGTACAGTGTCACTATAAATACGAGTAAAGAGAGTCTCCTAAATAAAGTGTTTCAATTTTTCATTTTAAAAGCTACTAAATTTTAAAAAAAATAGAACCAAAGATTTACAGGGTTTTCTTTTAAGTTTTAAAAGTTGAAATCGGGCCAGCACTTTTAAGACACCCTGTTGAAATTATAAAATCCATGTATTTAAAAAAACCTACTTAAAACTAAGAAACTTTTAATATTAGTTTATTTACTATAGCGCATTTTACTTGGGACACTCTGTACATCCTAATGCATTTTTTATTTTAAAACTGTTCTAGTTGTACTAATAAACTTCATTCGTTCCTTATTTGCCTAATTATTTATTATTATTTCATAAAAGTGGTTCATACGCCCGAAGATAACAAATATATTTATCCTGGCATAGAGGCGTATCAGCCAAAACTTGGTTAAAATAGCTAATATTTTTAATTTTGAAATAACTATCATAAACTGCAATTTTTTTAATAGTTTTTACCGCCTTAAGTTTTTAATTTTTTCTAACCGTTCGTTCTTTAACAGTTTTTCGTCTCTCCTGTAAAATTTTACTTTTGGCGCATACGCCCCTATGGCGTGAGACCCTCGATATACCTAAAATAAAAGGTAGTAAGGTAGTAGTTATTTATAGGACATCCATGGTGGCAGAGCTGTCAAAGTACTCGTTTAAATCTACTTGCTTTTCAAAGTAAATTTAAAAAGTACTTAAAGTACTATCCAAGTATTTTGCTTAAAGTAAAACAAAGTACTTGTAGTAAAAAAAGTACTTGAAGTAAACCAAAGTAACTGAAGTAAATAAAAATACTGGAAGTAAAAGTAGTTATACTTGACTAGTTTTTTTTTTTTTTTTTTTAATAAGATCAAGTTAAATGATAGTCTTAAATGTATTAGCGCGATTTACCTTGCCTGTAAAGTCTGTTATTGTGATGTATTTATTGAGATTTTTAGCAAAGTTATTTTTTTGTAAATTTTTTTAAGTTAGGTGCAATATAATTTTTTAATTCAATACGAATGCATTTTTTATTTTATAATTTGAAACCTTATGACCTCCCATAACTAATGATTAACCCAATATTTTCTGCAGTATTACCCTTTTAAATAAATCATCTTTTTTTTTCTTTCTCTAACAACAAACATATGTGAAACTAATGCATAAACCCTAAAGTAATAAATCTTTAAGTATTATAAGTATTAATAAAAACAAGTTGGTTCCGTTAAAAAAATAAAGCTGGTAAAAGAGCTTAAAGAGAAGAAAGTGGCGAGATAATGATTGTGAACCTTTAAATGGAATTAGAAACAATTAGAAAATATTTTCCAAAAATTTTTAAACTAGTATTTTTTGAAGTACCTATAATATTAAAGGTATTTAAAAATATTTGTAATTTTACCAGTCTTGGTCTGGTTAATAATTGAATTGAGAGCTATAATGTATCAGAGTCAGCAAAGGTCGGACGATCTTCTTGTTTTAACCTGTTTGCGCGATTATCTAATGTAAATAAATTGGCGTACTTGATTGATTTCTTTTTATTTCAGGTACTTCTTATTTACTTGAAGTACTTTTTTTACTTCAAGTACATCGTAATACTTCAAGTACTTAGAAAAATACTTTAAGTAATTTACTTGGTCTGATCAAGTAAAAGTTTAGGTATTTTATTTTGATATAAATTAATCAAGTACAAGTACAAGTACTATCTAATAAAAAGCCCTTGAAGTAAAATACTTCAAGTACTTAAAAAAAATACTTCAAGTAATTTACTTGGTCTAATTAAGTAAAAGTTAAAGTCTTTTGATATAAATTAATCAAGTACAAGTACAAGTACTTCTTGATAAAAAAAAATACTTGAAGTAAAATACCTCAAGTACAGAAAAGTACTTTAAGGAAAATTTTACTGAAAGTACTTCAATTTTTGACAGCTCTGCATGGTGGCAAAACCGCGATATCTAAGGCTACACCTACATTGGGTCCGTATTTCTCCCGATCCGATGTAGACCGATTTTCTTAACCGACGTCGCCCGACCACCGACCACCAACAATGAGTTCTGATGAGCTGGTTGTTGTTAGAAAACAACGTTCTTAAAAAATGTGAAAAAAAACGTATATGGATACATAAATTTAACGACGACAGATCTTCAGGAGAGTTTAATAAAACTTTCCAAACTTTACTTAAATACCCTGATAAATTCAGGAAGTACCACTGGATGAGTAAGGAAACATTTTATTATATTCTTGAAGGGATAAAAGACAACATAACTGGACAATCTAACTTCAGAGAATGTATCAGCCCCGAAGAAAAATAGCCATTTTTCGTTCTGTCAAATTAAAAAATCGGAATGAAACCAAACACGTTTGGTAGGGAGAAGCCGTCAGTCCGATGTCGGGCGTAATCGGTCATTGTTGGTTCGGGCTTCCTACTTCAGTGTAGGCACTACGCATTAAAACTTTGAGTTTGTTTTCATCCAACATCGTCCGACGGTCGCCCGACGTCGGATCGCGAGAAATACGGATACAATGTAGGTGTAGCCTGAAAAGGGCCGTAAAATACAACATTTGCATTTTTCGGTACTTAACATCGTTGACGGATCTGGAAAATAACGGGGTTCACCATCCAAAATTCCGGCATTCACAGTACCTAGTACTTGGGCTTTAACAAGCCTTCTTGGGCTGATCTAAAGACCAAAATGTTATACTTTTGATTTTTTATTGTGTACACATCTGTTGTGTGGACACACACAGAACGTTTGGCGGCAGAAGAGTAATTTTTACTGCTGGATTTCGAATAGTCAAACAATAAAGTTAAATTTTAACGTTACGAGTTGAAAAACGGCTGCTTCACTGATGAATCTGTTAAATGTGATATGGCTTAAACTTCTAAAAAGCGAATAAACGAACTTCGATTCGATTTACCACAAAACTAACCTTTTTTTAGAATTTTGCTAATAATCTCTATCATCCCATGGGCCTTAATATAAAAAATCTTAGCAAAACTTATATTTTCGAAACATAATATCTACGACCTTGGATAAGAAAACTGTTTTAAAAGTAGTTATAGATATTTATAATAATTATTTGGTAACTTTGAGAATATTTACGTAATACTCATCATACTGAAAAATAAATACTTAAATAAGACAATTTTGTACTAATAAAATAATATTGTAAATAATAAAACAATACGTAAATTTTTATACATACCCGGGGTATTTACATCCAAAACTTCCTTTTAATTTTAAAGCTGAATATATAAATAACAAATATTTGGAAGCATTTTGTTTCCAACAAAGTTGTTAATTATACGTTTTAATCAATTTGCACAAACCTATCTTACGTTCCGTTCAAGCGTCTCTGGGATCCCAACTCCAAAACACTGAAAATAATATTTTGGAATTTTAGTCGATTTGCTGAAGATATTGGCAATATTACCAATTCTACTATTTCTAAGCAACAAATCCACACATATTATGGGATTGTGGCTCTCGAACGATTTTTTTTAAATTTAACTATGTTGTTTCTTAGATCAATAGGAACATCTTTTAAATCATTTTTGTGCTGGCCTAAAGGGTGGCCTAAAAAAATCACTGAGAAGTTTAAACTTACCTGTTTATTAATTTCAATATAAACGCATAAATATAGTAAATTTTCATCTAAATCCAACGAAATAACATTTTATATATTTGTTTAGTATTAAAATATTTTGATTTAACATTTAACACATACAGGGTGATCCAGTATCGAATAAATAATATGGATTATGCCAACCAAAATGTTAATATCGTGATATACATGTATATATGTATATATTTCTGGCAGTTTATTAAGATAAATTTAGGTAAGAATATTTAGGTTTATTGTCCCAAATATACAGCGAGAGAATTAAAGGTTTTTTTTTTGGTTTTTTCTCACAAGATATTTTGTGACATATAAAGAGGTACATAGTTTTAAAATCTGCATTTTCTGGCAATTTTTAAACAAAGGTATAATAAAATTGGGCTACCCATAACTAAAATAATTTTTGTGTACACCTACAGGGTGAAGTATTTAGGAGGTTTCATTCACCATGTCTCCTGGATTTACCTATATTTCTAGGATAAGTCGTTTTAAAACTGTTTGCCGCGCAAAAAATTGCTGGTGTAAAGTTACTTAACCAATAATTTAATATTTTAATTAAATTATTTATTAATTTATATTATTATTAGCTTAAAATTTCAAAAATGCAAAATTGGCTCGCTTTTTTGACTTGAAGCACAAGAAACTGGCAGAAAAGTAAACATTCTGAATATACAGGGTAAGTCTGTGAAGTGAGACCCCCCCTTTATTGCTTTAAATATTCAATTGGGAAAAAATGTTTTATGCAAAAATATTTGGTTTTTGCTGCTCTATATTTTTGCGAACAACGTTATGTATACAGGGTGTATCAAAAAGTTGGTACAAAGACAAAGTTTATTTTTTTAAATGACTTCCTATAATTTTTGTTACATTTTTGTCTTTTACATAAAATTCTAGATATTTTTTATTAAGCATATCATATCCCTATATTCAATTGTTTACGAGATATTCGCATTTAAATACACATTTAGAAGGAAAAAATCCGCTCATCTTTTAATGTTGTTTTACGTTTCTATGGTTTCAGCGGCTTTTTAAGAGTGGCATAATAACCATAGTAACTTGCTAAAATGTCAAAACGACAGATTTATTAATCTGTAAAAAAATTGCTTAATTTGTTTTTTCTTGTTTAAGATTTAGCCTATTTCTACTCGTCATGTGATATCTAAATACTTACTAATTATTACTATGTCGGTTTTGTCACTCTACAAAAACCGCTAAAACCATACAAACCTAAAACAACATAAAGAAATGAGCGGATTTTTCAATTCTAAATTTATATTTAAATGCGAATATCTCGTAAACAATTGAATATAGGGATATGATATGCCAGATAACAAATGTCTAGAATTTTATGCAGAAAACAAAAATGTAACAAAAAATATAGGGTGTCATTTAAAAAAAAACTTTGTCCTTGTACGTGATTTTTGATACACTCTGTATACAAAACGTTGTTCACAAAATATAGATCATCAAAAACCAAAATATTTTTGTATTAAACATTTTTTTCCAAGTTAAATATTTAAAGAAATAAACGGGGGGTCTCACTTCACAGACTTTGTATATACAAAATATCATGAAATTAACATATTACTTGGCATAAACATGTTTATTGCTTCGTACTGGAGCACCCTGTATGTGTTGAATAGCAAATCACATTTTTTAACTCTAAGCAAGTATGTAAATTATTTTTTTATTGGATTTAGATGATAAGTCAGAATTTTTAGGCGTTTAAATTAGTATTAAGGGAAGCTTTAACTTCTCAGTGATTTTTGGCTACCCGGTAGCCCTGCACAGGAATGCTCTATTTAAAAGATGTTTCTATTGACTTAAAAAAACAACATACTTAAATTTTAAAAAATCGTTCGAGAGCCAAAATCCCATGTTATGTGTGCCATAACATTTAGTTACTTTATTAGTTACTTAATTATCTCAAAAACCAGCAATTATTGACGTATAGTATTTTTTACATTTTCGATGTAGAATTGAATAAAGAGTCAAAATATGGCAAAATATACTGAGCGTTCTATTTAAAAAAATGTACTTAACATTGTTAAGTACGACTTATCCTAAAAATATAGGTAAATCCAGGAGACATGGTGAATGAAACCTCCTAGATACTTCATCCTGTAGGTGTATACGAAAATTATTTTAGTTAGGGTAGCTTAATTTTATTATACCTTTGTTAAAAAATTGCCAGAAAAATGTGCAGATTTTAAAACTATGTACCTCTTAACATGTCACCAAACCAAACTTTTTAAACTTAAATTTACCTTAATAAACTGTCAGAAATGTATAAAATCTGAAAATATAACATTTCAGTTGGCATAATCCATAAAAATTATTTGATACTGGACCACCCTGTATGTATTAAATGTTAAATCAAATTATTTTAACTCTAA
>JAHBCN010016877.1:0-19043 GCA_019359885.1 Listronotus oregonensis | reverse complement strand
TAAGAAAATTTTTTTTAAAAGCGTTTAAAAGCAGCAAAAAGCGGTGAACTTGCACAATCAGGAAGTGCAAATCGCTTATTCCTGTTCTGGTTAGTTTTAGTTAATAATAATAAAATTATAAATTATATAATATCCCACCAAAGAGACTTATGTAAAATAAGGGCCAAGTTGCTATACTAAAATCTTGGCTTTCTAAATTACCTACTAAGACCTAAAATTAAACCAAGTTCTGTCCACAATTTTATTTTAAATATATTCTATAAACCCTTTTTCTTGTCTCTGGAAAAAGAAACAAATACCACCTATTTATTTTTAAAATTTTGAATTAAATCTTTTAAAAATTATGATGTTTAAAATTTTTTTTATTTTTTTTAAAAAAAAAACATTGGTTTGACTTGAAAACCAGTGTAATTCTAATCCGACTCAATCCGCTTGGGCTACGTGCAAAGTGACAAAATAATAAAACAAAACCTTACAAAATGGCTGAAAAAATATCTCATCTGCTGTTGACATTTTTGGAAAACGATACTTCCCTTACAATTATCACAATTTTTTTAAAAAAAAAAACAATATTTTTACATTTAAATTTATTTAAACATGTTTAATTTCATTAACATTTAAATTAAATAAGCACAATTTAATTAAGCATTCTACATAATTCTAAGGAAAATTAACTAAAACAATACTCAGTCCCAATAAAAACTTTAAAATTCTCTGGTTAAATTTGGGTTTTAAAATTTTTTCCGAAATAAAAAACAAAAGAAAAACTTAATAGTCGAGGGAAATGGGGTTTTTTTCATTCCCTTCCAAAAATCATTGAAAAAAAAAAGTATGTGCTTTCTATCTTATACAAACTCAAAATTGCATTTTGAGGAAAAGCCATTCAAAAATGCATTTTCAACCCTTTAAAAAAATAAAATTTTTTTTAATAAAATGGAATTGATTAAAAAATTTTGGGGATTTTAGTTATTGGTTATTTTAAATTATCCAAGCCATATCAAACTATCACTTTTTTTTGGGTTTTAAAACCGCCCGATCCGATCGGCAAAGTTAATTTTTGTCTTTTTGGGAAGAAAATTGTCGTTTAGAATATAGGTTTAATTAAATTCCAGTCGAATTAAATTTATTGAGATTTTTAATGTGACAAAAAAAAGGGGGGGGCTACAAAAAACTGATTTTAAAGGGGGGTTAACAAAAATTTGGGAACCTCTGATGTAAAGTAACCATGGTAATCAATTTGTGGCTAAACTGGTAAACATCATATTTAAAGTAAAAAAGGACATCGCATAAAAAATTGCATACTGTTAAAACCAATAAAGTTAAAAACAAATTTCAAAACGATCTAGTAGATAAACCACTGGCCTTGCATACTAGTTAAAAACTGAAGTTTGACTGGTGTCACCCATTTACCATACGTAAAATAAAAAACCTCTGTAAGACATACCCCTATATTTTATCCATACAATTAAACTGCCCTGTAATAAAATACTACCGCATAAATAATTTCAAAATAGATTGATGTATCTTTGATCTAAAAAGAAAGTAATTAAAAATTGTTTGTTAGTTTTCGAATTATTTAACTTTAAAATCACTGTAAAAAAGATATCCTTTTAATTTTGCGGGTGCATTATGTGTCGTGGATGTCGGATTTATAGTTTTATAATACATTTTCCTTACCCTTGTTTTTATTGTTAAATATAAAAACATGCAATACCCTAAAAAAACGCAGGAAAACGTGGTTTGAATAAAAAAAAAAATTTTGGGGGTCTGTTATTTTAAATTAATCTAAAAAACGTTTTGCTATTATTCCAACAGTCCCCTTGGTTTTTTTCCCGGTCTCTCCTAAACAACTTTCTTCGTACGGTCTTCCAGCTAAACTTTGTTCTTGGCTCTCCCGTTTCCTTTTAAACGACTCCAAAAAATTTGTCAAAAATATTTCTTTCTAACTTCGAGAAAGCTTCACGCAGTGAAGTTTAAAATTCTACTTTTTTTTTCCCTAATCACTGGGTGTCCAGGCTATGATACTATCTGTATGTAGATTTGTTTCCTTTAACCCTGCAAATCTTTAAGCCTTGTGTTAATAAACTGTCTCTTACTTCACTTTAGACACCCACGGTAAGTTAGTACTTATCATTCGTAAACTGTCCTTAAATAAAAAAAAGTTTATTCTAAATAAACTACACGTCAACAAGAGTATCTACACAGACTTAAAAATATACCAAAGCAAAAAAAGAAGGATGGCGGTATAGTAACCAAATATTCTCGTGGTTAATTTTAGGGAAGAATTTAATGCAAGCATTAAAACATTAGGTTGTCTAAAAATATAAAAATGTTTTCAAAAAAAAAGTAAATTTAATTTATCTCATAGGAAAACTTAAAACTTAAAAATGCCCATAGGTTAAAAAAAAATTAATTATTTTTAAAGGTGTAATTATTTATTTTGTAAGGTCATTTCTTAAAGCAACTAAAAAAAATATTTTATAAATAAATATTTTTTTCAGTAATCTAGTAATCTCCATAAATAACAGAAAATTAAAAACTGATATTAATTTTTAATTAAAGTCATTTAAACGTAAACTTTTTAACTATTTTATACTCTTTAAATAAACATGACTTTATATTTATTTTAAATTATAGTTTCCAAAATGTAAAATCAGAATAAATTTAAAATCCACTATATAAAATTCAGTGCCCTTATTTAATAGAGTGAATAGAGTGAGAAGCCAGTAGTTAAATTTGACGCCATTTATAGAGATAGCCAACATAATGTAGCACCAATAAAATACACAATGTTTTACATTAAATGCGAACAAAGGCTTGTGGCTTTTACTATAATATACTATTTTACAATGGCGGTCAAGTGTTTGGTAAAACGGTTTATGCAGAAAACGGATATGAAAACAAGGCATTTAGAATTTTTTTTAACAATATTATTTTTAACCTGGCTGTTTCAACTTTAAATTGATTTTGCAATTAAATTAATAGAAAAAACAATTTAAATTCATTTTAAAATTACGTATTGTTTGTATTTATCTTGACAATAAAAACATTTACTTGTAAAAATATGAAGAATTAAACACAAAAAGAAAATCCCTAATGCGTTAAACCTCTTGGGCGGTAAACTCTAGTGGGGCTTTCCAGCATTAGGTCGTGTCCGAACTAAATACGATGCCTGTGTTGCGGTACGGGTTATGAGCAAGGAAGTTTGAAGGTTAATGAAAGCCCAATACTATGGCGTATTCGATCAAAAAATGTCCGGCCCACTATGAAAATAACTGTCATGAGGGGCCCCCTCGATTCTGCACAGTAACAAAATTTCAGTAAACAAAATTATTGTCTTAGGTAATATAAATTTCCACCGTCATAGAAAAGTGCTAACAATTCCTGTGGCTAAAGTTGCAAACCCTTATAAATTGTCTCAGTTCAGACCTATAAGTTTGTTGCCTGCCTGAATATCAGAAGCACCACAACACTTGCACAGTACTGGTGACGGTCACTAATGATATTTTTGGGGCATGTACTTAGCGCCAACAGTTTTGGTCTGGTGCTCTTGGACTACAGCAAAGAATTTGATACATTGGATATATTGGGCATTGAGCTAAAATGTTTTGGTTTTAGTGATGGTGCGCTGGAGTTTCTAAAAGATTACTTGATGGACAAAGTATCTTTTTATAACATGCATTTGGAATTTAGACGGTTTTTAGAGGTGTTCCTCAGGAAAGTATCCTAGGTCCTCTCTTGTTTCTATATACACAGCAGATTTTGGCAGATTTCTTGAGACGTATTCGTCACATCAGTATGCAGCTAATCTGCACATTTACCATTCTTTTAAATATAAAAACTTGTTTGAAGTAGTAAATGTAGTCAATATGGACCACAAAATAATTTCTGAGATATCCGGGGCTTATGGCTTTTTTTAAACTTTATTTAAAATTGCTTATTTTTGACATCTCGATAACATTGATATTTTTGTTATATTTTATTATAGTAATATAAAGACATTTTTCTTTATTTTAAAAGTTAAGTAAAGTTATAGATGCAGAATATCGATTACTGTTGTACTTTGGCGCTTACAGGAAAGCATAGCACAGGAGTGTTTTCTAACTCCTTTGAAAATATTAAAAGTGGCGCTTTGTCATCACCAATAAAAGGTAGTAGATGATGATTTTTTCTAAAAATGTATGATGTATGGCCCCAATATAAAAAAACAAAGATACAATGGAATTCTTTTATATGCAAAAGTCGATTTATCTCGAATTTTACCTTTTCTCGTTATTATTAAAGATATTAAAAATGACAACACTAACAAATATTATCAAAAAATAAAATGGTTGTCCCCCTAAGCTTATATGGTAGAAACACAGGCAAGTAAAATTAAAGATTCATAATATGTCTTACAGCCTTACAAGAGCTGCCATACCACACGAGGCTGTCGTGTATAATATTAATTACATACAGTTAAAAACTTTTAAAATCCAAATCAAGGCAGCATTTAATTACACTTCATAATTCACTCTTATAATTAATTTTAAATGACTTTTGTTGTTGTAAAAACATTACGCGCTGTTAATTGCTTCTGCTGATTACTTAGCTTATTTAGTTATATTAAAACGGGAATGCTTTCGAACAGTAATACAAATTGCATTATTGCATTTCCCAGTATATTCACTTAGAAAACAAAAACAAATAATACTTTATAAATATGTTATACCTATATAACATTTTTTAAGCTTTTGATTTTTTTTTTGTACATAGTTAAATAGAACTATTATTTTCCATTATTCGCAAAATATAAAAAATACCGCATAAAATAGAAAAAAAGCCAAAAAAATATAGTAACTGCAAAAGGCTGCCAATTTTTTCATATTTATACTTACTAATCTGATCTATAATAATAATAATAACAAAAAGCTGTCCCGTTACAATTAAACCAAAATTTGCAAACACCGACTTAATAAAGCTACATGTCCTAAAAAATTGTAAAATTTTTGTTAAGGGATTAAAATCTAAACCAAATAATTTAATATTAAAATACAACTAGGGGTTAAACCCAATTCAATACAAGCATTGGTAGGAAAAATTTTTGATTTATACAGTTTGTATAAGTCATGGGCCTTTGCTAATAAGAATATTTTTTAGGAAAGTTTATTTTGAATAAAACTGGACATAAATGGTTCACGCCGGTGGAGAAAGCACCAAAGCTTACACCATATATCAATTTTTGATGTTATTTTTTTCGACGGAGTAGCAAAACTTGATACACGTTCGCCTTATCCATCTTGTATTATGTACTTCACAAGATAGCTGTTACGGTAATCTAACGAAAAATTGTGCTGAAAAAACATCCTGTCGCTTTTCTATATACAAATTCTATGCTAAAGAATGAATCAGTCTAACTTCATTTCTAGCAATTTTTAATAATACAGCACGAAACGCTATCCAAAAATCTATATCTGGCATCAATAAACTGCTTCTTAATTTACTCCAGATATCCACTGTTCGATATTTTTCAAGCATTTAAATCTACATGCACAGCAACCAAAAAAAAAATAATTTTTATATCTGTGCATGAGCATTTTGTTAAATACCGTGTACTGACAAAGGAACATTCGAACTAAGCCAAGTGATACTGGGATAAATTTATCGTCCCTATTGAAACATGACACTAAATTAATTGAATCTAACATAGAATTTAATCTATAGGGTTTTAAGACTTGTTGCCTTTAGCAAGGCTATTTGATTTTTAATTTTATTGTTTTCATCGTTCAATTAAAATAAGAATAATTTCATAGAAATTAATGTTAAATGATTCTAAATTTTAGACTCAAATATTAAAACGAAGCGACGTTAATATAAGTTTTTTTTTCATTATCAAAGTTAAAAACCACAGCTACCACATAATTCAGTTAGTGGTAGCTGTTATAAAATAATAATTACTTTATATAGAAAATTTGTAAGAGCCCAAAGGGTTTAAAAAACCCAAGTATAAGGGGTATGGTGTTGTGGGTGCCTTAAGTAAAGTAAGCGGCAGTTTATTACCACCTAACTTAAATATTTGTTCCACATTCTAGATATTGGGGAAGGATGAAGGAGGGACAAAGTGGAAGTTTTGGGGCTTCTTCAGACTTTAGGGAAATGCAAAAATTTATTTTAAAAAACCAAGTATAGTTATGGCAAGGTCATGCCATTTTTGTAGAAATCAGACATAGCCAATTTTGCTTCATTAAAAGTTAGTGTCAAAAATCTAATTTAATCGGATATCCCGTAACCTGAAAAAAGATAAAACGAAGACTTTACGTTACGTACAAACGAATACTTTATCCATATTTACTACAAGTGGTATTTAGGGACGCCGTATTCCTATGAGGATATTTTTATTAAAGCATGTAGCTTTGATTTTTTTTAAGAAAAAGGCGGGATATAGAAAATCCCATGTAATTTTTAATGGGGTCAATTATTGGCTTTCCTAATTATCTGAAAAATTAAATTATTTGAAAAATGACATAATTTTTTTGAGTAGTGTATTTAATTATTAACATAAAGTTTTTTTTGTAAGGCCTTACTATACAAGTTTATTTATTTTTTTATATTTAGCGGTAAAATATATATAAAAAAATTTTTAGCTTTTTAGCCTTAGCCGTGTTAAGACAACGCTTTCCCTCAGATCTGCAAAGTTATACAAGAACATATTTAAATAAACTGGAAATGTGGATTTTATAAGCTTTCATTAAACCAAACTATTACTTTTAGTCTAAAAATTAGGCTAAGACTACGAGCAGTTGTGTGTGGTTTGGAATCTACTTTAAACTGGAGGTCCCGTCTGGAGGATATTATCCAGACGTAAATGGGGGGTAGTTTAGAGTAGTTATTTGTATAACCTAGTAGCACTATTGCGTTGTCTAAAAGAAAACGTAAAATGCAATGTCTGCATGCAAGAACTAAGTAAAAATGGGTTAAACTTCCAAAAACCAGGCATTCGCCGCCATACCTAAAACTAAGGCTTTGGTAATCTGTTATAAAGATAAAAAATAATTACTTAATATTTACAAAATAAACCTATTTTTTATTAGTTTTTTTGACAATGTCATCTAAAATAGATATTAATGTTATAAGTATCATAACAACGATAATTATGGTATTAGTCGCGATAACATGGCGTGTGTCATAATGATTGTTTATAATCCGAATTTCAAACAAAATTTTATATTTTGACAATTTCCTTAAAAATAAATTTCTTGTTGATGCAGCTTAATTTTAATTTAATGTGGAAAAAACCCTAAACCAACACGCAGACAAAAAAAAATTTTTGTTTTTCATTTAAAAAATAACACCCGAAATTAAAAATTTGAATTGCCGTTGCTGGATTATGCCTAAAATCAAAACTTTAAAAAAAAAATTTTCCAATTATAAATTGGTGTCACAAAAAAAGAATATTGCGACAAAAAGGGAATTTAGCTTATTTTAAAGTAATCAGTGACAAAAAATTTTAATTTTATGGGTTATTACTGAGTTAAAGAATTTGTCAAAAAATTTTGATATAAGTAAGTTAAGTCACCTGATTGCGTTTTTTAAACGAAACTCCGATTCTTACAAACCCATAAAGTCCAGAATTTTGACTAAAGAAAATATGGAAAGTTTTTACAAGAGGCGGAGAATGAAAATTATTTCGTTATTAAAAGGGTCAATGATAATAGGTATAAGTGGAGCATGCCGAAGAGAGAAGCTAAAAAACTTAAGAATGGAAGATGTACACGATGAAGGGACTGTTTTAAGAATTGTAATACCCAGTACAAAAACCAATGAAAATTCTTGGTAACGCCTGGCGATGTCGAAAGAGTAAATATGGTGCAATTGGTTCGAACCTATGCATCAATGAGACTCAGCAATGCCAAAATTCTCTTTTTTTTGTCCTTTAGAAACGGCAAATGTAAAAAGCAGCCAGTGGGTTACCTTATTTTGCTGAATACACTGGTCACTGTTTCTGGAGTGAATCTTCACACTGTTAAACGTCAGGGGGGCTGGAAAAGTGACACAGTTGCTGAAAAATATTAAGAAAACTCACGCGAAAATTAAAAAAAAAATCCGTATCCATTTTTCGAGGTAAATCATCATTGGGTTTTAAGAAACCGAAAATTTACAAATTAACAACCAGAATAATGGGGCAATTTCGACGCCTAAGTCTAACATTAATTTAACAAATTGCAATAATGTAGTATTTAATTTTAGTCGTTTAAATTTTGTCGTTTTCAATATTTTTTTTTTATATTTTTGCCTAGTATAATTAGATATTTTTTTCATTATAGTACTCAGTAATTTAATAAAATTATTATAATACTTATTCTAATAAAGGAAGGAATTTTGACACTTAAAATAAAATCCATAAAAATGTTATTATGTCATGTTAAAATATAAACATACACAAATTTTATGTATTTAAAATATATATATATATATATATATATATATATATATATATATATATATATATATATATATATATATATATATATATATATATATATATATATATATATATATATATATATATATATTTTTAAAAAAAAAAAAGAAAAGCTCGATGAAAGATAATTTTATTTCATCATCATTCAGCCCTTCGTGTCCATTGTTGAACATATGTCCCCCAATCATGTTCCATTCCAATCGATTTTGTGCTGTTGTATTCAGTTGCTGCGGATCTTCTTAATATCGTCCGACCAACGCGTAGGCGCTCTTCCTCTAATTCGCTTGCCTGTTCTAGGTCTTCAGTCGAGAAGCCTCTTTCCCCATCGATCATTGCGCATCTGTGCAACGTGGCCCGCCCAGTTTCACTTAACGACTTCGCTGACACCGGTTCTTATGTGGTCCCTCAAGGTCACACCAAGCATGGATCTGTTCATCTTCTTCTGTGTAACTCTAAGTTTTTTAGCTGTATTGAACCGTATGTCATTACTGGCAGCACTGATAGAAAACCCTTTTTTTCAGATTGATGAGAATCCACACTTACAAACGTCTTTAAGTTTTCCAAAAGCTGTCCATGAGGGAGTGAGCCTTATCTTAAGTTCGCATGTCTGGTTATTTCTTGAGATGCTAACCTCATGGCCAAGGTACACATATCTATCTACCATTTGAATTTTAGCTTCGTCAATCTTCAAGCCACAGCTGGGAACAAGGTTTGTCATGAATTTTGTTTTTGTCATATTGATATTAAGACCGACTTTTCCACACACCTCTGGCAGGTCCTGCAACATCAGTCGCATTTCTTCTAGAAAATAATAGAAGAAAAAAAAATAGTTATGGATAATCTGTAATTTAGTGTCCTTGCAGTAGTATAACACTTATTAATTAAAGACCACATTTTCATTAATCTGGGATATACATTGCTAAAGAGACTTACAATATTAATTTTATTGTTATCAAAAATGCGAAGCAGCAAAAATTTTACACGCTAATTAATTTTAAATGATCTTTACTCCCAGACAAAAAGGTTGGAATACAGCAGCGTTAATTAATTGGCTTAAATTCTTGTAGCGATATTAAAACAGCCAAAAAGGAGAAGTTTTGCTGCAGTAACACATGTTACTTTAATGAATTTCTCGGGACATTGCCGTAGAGAAGGAAGAAAAAACACACTAATTAACTTTTGCGGAATCTGCTGCACAATATTTTTATGTTACAAAGATTTTATTATTTCTTACTTTTTATTAACAGATACGAAGCAATTATTTTTGTATTTGTTCAGAGCAAATAAAAAAAACTGAACAGGGTGTAGTATTAATTAATGTGTCTTAGACAATCTTATTCGTTATAGTAAATAGCAAGGGTGGAAAGGTTAAAATCAATTTAAAGTAATATAGGGTATTATTTGCGAAAAAAATATGATTATAACTGTTTAAAATAACAATTTTGAAACAGTAAAAGACTTTATTTCAACTTACACTGTTACTATGGCATCTGTTAACCAGGGGTGGATTTACGCAAAGGCTGAGTAGCCTAGGGCGGCAATTAGCCACAATAGACCGATCGGTCACGGTGGAAGGGTGTTATACCCACTCACTTTAAACCTACCTTTAAAACTTAAACCTAGGGCGGCAAATTTACGATTAAGGTTTAAAAAAATGTCCTATATTTTTATGATATAATTAATGATCCTGTAGAATAAAAGGTTCAAAAAAATGTTAGTTAGTTAGTTAATTAAATTGTTCAAAAAAAGACCTATTTGTTTTACTATTTTAATTTATATTTTGTTTTTATATTATAAAATTTGTTCGTTTTAAAGAATTAGTTTAGAGATATTTAATTTTCTGTATGATTTACTTTGTTAAATTTGTTTATTAAATTTTTATAAGAATTACTAATACAGTTTACATTCTTTTAATGCTAAATTTTTCGTTCTGATATCCAAAAAATACATATTGATATAAGGGCGGCAAAAATACATTAGCCTATGGGCGGCTAAAAGTTAAATCCGGCTCTGCTGCCAACAAAACAGATATTGCCAAATGCCATATACATAGATACATTTAGAGCTTTTAAAAGTATTCATGATTTGTTGTCAAATCCTTGTTCCTGATATAGAGCACCATGTATATTGTAATATATTTAAGAAGAAAGACCAGCCCAAGTTGGTCAGTGATGATTATTTATTCTTGCTATTATGGTTTTTAATTTAAAAACATTTTAAATAAACTAGAAGTTTTAGATTTTGTGAGTTTACATTAACCCGAAATAACTATTTTTATTTTCAAAAAAAGTTAAGTTGATATGTCCCCTTAATCTGTAGGTAGCAGTTTAAAAAAAAAACTAATTTTTATGAAGTCACGTGACTTTCAGCGACTTCTGGCTTTACCGGAAACGGCCTTTACTTTAATTTTTTAAATGTGACACCCTATATATTATTACATCTTTAGATTTCTAAGAACATTCTGCGTCTAACAGTAATTTTTTCGTCAAATTTTGACAGGTAAATAATGAAAACCATTTTTTTATATCTGTCAAAATTTTACATTTAGGTGCAGTCGGAACCAGAATAATTTAAGAAATCTAAAAGATGTAAAAATATACAGTGTGTCTTACTTGAAAATCAAAAGTTGAAGAGGAAGACACCGAAAGTACGTGACTTGTCAAAAACGTTAAATTTGACGTTATATGATACCTCTAAGTTTAATTTTTTTATTTTAAAAAGTGCACAAAAAAAAGAGGATAAGTCATGCTTCTGAATCACTTGATATATTTGCAAGTTGCAGTTGTAGACAACCCGGATGTTATCTCTTCTACTATCACGTATCGTTTATGAAAACTAAGTTTTATCAAAAAACCATATGCCTGCGGATTCAAGCGGCCGGATCTAAGACCTTAAAATTAGATATCTCTAATTTAAAGGCACAAAAGTACATAAATATGCCGAAGGTTTTATTTTAAAAAACTGACATATTCGCTACAAACGTGTCTTATCCCGTATATTTTAATTGTATGCAAAATAGTGTGCGTTCTAAAATATAAAATCAAGTTCAAATAAGTTTCTTAATTTAATTTTTTTTTGACCTTTGCTCTCTCACGGTGCTTATCTGGTTTAATAAAAACTCTCCTAATTAAACGGGTGAGCTTTAAAGAGCGTATGGATAAATTCTTACCCTACTATAGAAAAAGAAGTATTTAAAATCATTTTTATTTAATATACTTTTCTTTTAAAGTAGAACATTGTAATCAGTTTTTAATAGAATATTTTGTTTTCCATTTCGCATTTCCATTTAAATAAAAAGTTTATTTGGCATTCCTTCAGAGTATCGTTATTTTTTTTATTTTTAAAAAAAAACACTTTTCTTTAAATTACAAAGGTGGATTAGCTTTTTATAATATATATATATATATATATATATATATATATATATATATATATATATATATATATATATATATATATATATATATATATATATATATATATATATATATATATTTTTATTATATATATATATATATATATATATATATATATATATATATATATATATATATATATATATATATATATATATATATATATATATATATATATATATATATAATAAAAAAATATCAAAAATACCTAGTTATAATCCGATTTTTTTATTATTATTATTTAAACTGTTACAATATCCAAAAAAGATAATTCAATATTTGATAAAATAACTGGAGCGGGCGTGTACAGTGAAATGAGGAATTCACAATTCTCCATTTCACTAGGAACACACAGTTAGTTCTGTATTTCAAACAGAAATATATGCTTTACTGCACTGCGCGAAAAAAAATAACAGGAGGGCTTATAAAAACAAGCGGATCTGTATAATAACAGACAGCCAGGCGTTACTAGCGGCACAAGTAAACCACAAGGTAACGTCCAGGCTGATATGGGAATGCCAAAAAGAACTGTCTATAGATCCTAGGAGAACGCAACAGGGTAACTCTCCTGTGGGCACCAGGACATTCGGGAATACAAGGCAACGAAAAAGCGGATGAGCTAGCGAGACATGGATCATCCACACCATATTTTGGACCAGAACCGGCCCTTGGAGTTATCAACAGCTACACAAGATAGGCTCATACAATGGGGACACAAGTTGCTGAATGTGCGACGAGGGGGAAGAAACAGCCTACCACATGATGTGCGAATGTGAAGCGTTGAATCAGTCAACCAGTCTCGGGGTTATACAGACTTGTAGAAGGAGCAAGACTAATTGGAGGATTGGTATAAAAGATAATGGGAAATTAGTCACAAAAAGCCCAAGAGGCTGCGCTACCTCCGGTAGTGAATCAAGGCGGCTCCCAGGAAAAAGAAGAAGACAGTCACCTTTTTTAATAACACTTTCGAAAAGTATTATTTTTACTTTCTAAACAGGTTACTAAATTTTTCTATAAATTTTAAACTAGTTATGGTGGTACAAAAACAATAAACGAAACAATTGTTTTACGTAAAATACTTAAATAGTTGGCTCAAAACAATAGACACGTCCTTGGTGTACCAATAAATGGTATCTAAAAATATCTACATACTTTCAGTAAATTAGACTGAAAGTACAAAGAAGCCTTTTTCTTTTATAAAAAATTACTACTACTAAGTAAACGTGAAAACAGGTTTGTGCTGTTAAATAATAAGTGCTTAATAAAAAATCATATATTTCGGATGTTATCATTTAAGAAAAAAAAAAATGGAAAAGATCAATTTGGGCTTAGCTAAAAGTAGGACCACTTAACTGTATGTTAAGTGGTCCTACCACTTAACATACAGTTATGTTAAAATCCCGATAAGTCAAAGTTTTCTAAATCGGCATAGGCCCAACGAGAAAAAAAATGCTTCATCTTTGCCCATTTTAACCAAAATGTTAATTTTTTTAAACAAACTATTATAAAAGCTGAGTTCATTTTGTGACGCAGAGACGAAAAAACGGTGGATAAGGTGATTGGTTTTCCAAGACCTAAGAAGTTTCCTATTCGTAAATGTGCTGGAAAGGTTGTTTGATTTTTTGGAAAATTGGCAAGATTAGCTATTTAAATGACAAAACAGTATAATAACGATCTTTTACAAAAAAAATTATGGCATAAAATTTTCCAATCCTATATAGATTTTGCAAGACGTTTTAAAAAAAGTTTTAGAGGGCGAAAATTTTGGTCAAAAGTAAGAAAGAGTCCGAGGGTAGTTAGTAATTGTAAAAATAAATGTATCCTGTAAAGTAATAAATGTTTTAAAATCATACAGTCTCTGTATAATCAGTTTCAAAAAAGATACATTAAAGGAAATAATGTGTAGTATTAAAATTAGGTCAAAATGGGTCAGCATAACTTAGAAAAAAAAACAACTTACTTGAAATTTGTGATCAGTACCCCAAAACCCCGCGTATGCCAAGTTTTTATGGATTTGGCAAACTTAGTTGTTGTCAGTCGCTATGGTAACAAAAAAAATTAACAACAGAAATATCTGGGCTTAAGCAATATCAATATGCTCTCCAAGAGCTGCATAACAATTAAATTAAAGCGATCCACGCCTATGCGTAAAAATGGCAAGACACAAAGTTTGTAAATGAGGTTGAAGGCGAGAAAATGTGGTTGTAATTAATTTGCTAAATTTTGTGGAAAACTGCGGAACCGGATTTAAATATTTAATGGTGAGTTTTTCGCGACAGTGGTGAAATAGGCTATGTAAAAAAAACATTGGGTATAGATAAGAGGTATTTTTTAAATAAATTGGTATACGATATATATATATATAAATTATGTATTTTTATAAATGCCTTCATTTAGGTTATATAACTTTTTCGTCTAAATGTAATACTTTTCGAATTTTAATGATTAAATCGAAATTTTTAGATTACTTGAAAGTTTAGGTTAAGTTTGTAATTTTACTAATTATCCAATCCCAAAAGGTTTAGAACATTTTTTATATGAAATTTAATGGTATTTAATTTTAGTTATATAAAACTTTTCATTAGCTGTTACAGTTTTTGAGATATTAATTATTATATTAAGAGTTTACATGCAAATAATCCCTATGATGACGTCATATGGCTATTAATGTTTTTATTTTTTATTTTTTTTTTTTTTTTGAAAATTTTGGGTGAATTATAATTAAAACAAAAATAATAAATCATTTAAAATAAAAAAACTTAAAAAAAAAAATTTTAAAATTTTTTTTAATAGTTTTCTCAATTATTGGCTGCAGTTTTTGCTCAAAAACACATCTTTCTTAATATCTCTTTTATTATTCATCGTATAAGAAATATGTATAAACCTTTTTTTAAAAACACAATATACAGGGCTTTATTTTATGTCTTAAAATTTTCTATATCTTTACAGTTTTCGAGATATTGCTGATTTTATTTAAAATTTAAAACGTAAATATCTCAAAAACTAAAAAGCTAAAAAAAAATTTTGGATAAAAAAAAATTGCTTACTATAATAAGGCATTTTATTTTAGTTATAAAAAACATTTTGTCTAATTGCATTATTTTTCGAGTTATAATCAAAAAACCCAAAACCCCGTTTTTTTAAAAGGGATACCCCTGGAAATTGAGCAAAAAAAAATTTTTTTTTTTTTTTTTTTCTTTTTATTTTATTTTGAAAATGTTTAAAGATTTAAGATTAAAATAAATAAAATAAACTATTTATTACAAAAAAAAATCAAAAAATTACGTAAATTATATTTTTTTTTTTTAAATTTTTTTTTTTTTTGGGCTGATATATTTGCCTGAAAACACATTTTTTTTAAATTTTTCTCCTTAAATATTTGTCCAATAAAAAATATGTATATAACTTTTTATATAGACAATATAAACAAACTTTATTTTATGTCATATAAAATTTTTTGTATCTCTTATAGTTTTTTTTGATATTAATGATTTTTTTTTTTTAAAATAAACGTTTTTCTCAAAAAAAAGTTGAATTATAAAAAAAAAATTTTATAACATAAATTGTGTATTTTTTTTTAAAGGGCCCTTTTTTTTTTAATTATAAACTTTTTTTTTTAAATGCAACAATTTTCAAGTTATAATTAAAAAACCAATTTTCTGAATTATTTTTTTTAAAAAACACGGAAAATTTTTCAAATAATTTTTTTTAATTTAATATTTCAATAAAAATAAAGTTACAAAAAAATTTATATAACATAAATTTTTATTTTTTTTATGACCTTCATTTTGGGGTTTATAACTTTTCTATTTTTAAAAGCAATACTTTTCAAGTTAAAGTCAAAAATATAAAATTTCGTTTTTTTTTTTAAAATTTTAATTTTAAAAGGGGAATTTAAAAATATTCTATGAAGTGCGTGGCCGAAGGCCCGCATATATTAAAACATATATTAAAAAATGCGTGGCCGAAGGCCACGCATATATTAAAACATTTATTAAAAACGTGGCCGAAGGCCACCCACATTTTAATATATATTTATAAATTTTTATTCACTTTTATATATTTTTCAAATACATCAGGACACCTTAAAAAAAGATTAAAAAAAAAAAATTAAAAACTATAAACAGAAAAATAAACAAATAGTAAATGATAATATTTAACCAAAAAAATTACTTTTAAACAATACAAATTTCAAACATTTTTGAAATTTTTTAAATTTTTTTAGAAACTATAAAAAAGGGTATCTTTTTTATTCTCGGTTGGCGTCCGCCAACCTTACGCCAACTCGTATACCAATTTAATATATATAATTGTATACAGGATGTTGTAAGAAAAATTAAGGGGCAGTTTCTATATCTTAAAAAGTGAAAAAAGTTCAGATAAACATGGGTCTGGGAATGCTCTTTTTTTCATGATTTGTAGTGTTTAAACTTTTCTGTTTTTAATAGTTTATTTTGCATTTATCAAAAACCCGTTAAGATATTGAAATGAGTTTTACACACACAAATGTATTCTTATACGTCTTATTTGCATGTACAAAATTGTTTCCTAAAATACTTATGTCAGTGGCGTTCGGGCCGGCAAGTCTTTATGTTTAGCAAAGAAACTGTATACCAATGGTTTTTGCAAATTAGTATCGCTTTCTTATAGCCAAATTAATTCGGCTTAAAAAGTACCTCTTAAATTTTTTTGTTCTGACGCATCGTTTTCAAAATAAAAAATTATTTAATTAATTAGCACAATAAGCTCTTTTTAGTTTTGGTAAGTTTTGATTAGTTCTTTAAAAAACGAAGAACCCAAACCAATTTTTTTAATATATTTTTTCTCATTTTTAGATGTAGAATCGGCCCCTTTAAATTTTTGTCACAACATTTTGTAACATCAGTCAAAAAAAAGTTAATATTTATATACAATATATTTTATTCATTTTATGCTGTGTTTAACCAAATTGGATGATCAATATGTCTATTTTTTGTAATCTATAAGGTAATTTATATTTTTTTGGAATATCTCATTTCACAGTAACTCTAACTAAACATATCGTTTTATATTGCAGTTGCAGTTTTTTTTTTAATTTTTGTTTGGCGTTGTTTATAAATAAATAATGCATCTCATATCCGAAGAGGTTTAATTTAAACTTTTATGAGAAGTTAATAAAATAAACTTATCTCAAATTACCAAAACTATTTCTTTGCACTGTTTATCTAAGTTTTTTAAGGCCCAAAGAATTTCTTTATTCTTAAAAAAAGTAAGGTTATAAAAATATTTAATAATAATGCTTTCTGTAGTTTTTCTTTTTTTTTTTTTTTTTTTTAGGACAGCAAAAATCAGACTTCTGATGCGACTGATCTACTTCTAGAACTTTTAACAAAAATTGTTGCATATCCAGATCACTGGAGAAAAATTCACCAAATGTTAAGTAAGTATTAATTTAGGGGTTATTACAGTATAAAAAATTTTTTGCTTAAAATTTTTAAAATTAATGCACGTCCAGTTTCTGTTATTTGCATTTAATGCAAGCAGAATACAGCAGGAGCTATATTTCTTGCATCTGGCGGCTATTCTGGTTTGTATTTTAGTTATTTTTAGGCGGGATCTTAAAATCAGTTGGTAGTATACAATTAATTAACCCCAAAAAAAGCGTCGAGCGTTGGTTAAAATATATTTATAAATAAGCACTAAAAATCCATTTTTGTGTTCATTTAATTCTCAGGTGTTTTAAAAAAAAATTTAAATTTAAATTGGCCTTAAATTTTTCAAGTTGACAACCCTTATTATCATAACAAGTTGTAACAATACACTTTAAACTGTAAAGATTTTTAATAAACTTGCATGCAAAAAAAAATTATGCGGAAACAATGTAAAATCACCTTTAGGATATTTATTTAGTAAAATATATTTTGTTCTTGTAAAAATAAATTCAATATAAAGAGGAATATGCCGCTCTACTAACTGCTCTAAATAACATATTATTATTTATAATATTTAGGCCAACATTGTCTCTTATTTTTTGTAAATATTTTTTTTTTATTAAAAAAGTTATTATATTAAGTAAGATATGTGCAATCAAAAAATAAAATGAAAGCATTTATACTAAAAAATAAGTTATGCAGGGTCCAGACCAAGGAGACAAAACTTCAACAGGATTTTTGGACAAAGTTTCCACCAAACCGGGACAAAAAAACATTTTTTAACAAAAAAATTGCAACAAACTGTTTACTTCAAAAGAGACAAATAATACAGCAAAGTTTAGTTAAATTGTTCTTAAGTAGTTTTTGTCGCGGTTCTGGTTCCATTAATAAGAAGATTCAGAATTATTGCTTATAGCATCATTAGCTTTCTTTCTATCCTCCTTATGAAAAGAAAATGCAAACCTTTTTGGATGAGACCAAATTTTGGGTAATTGCTAGTAAATTTAGGTAAAAATGATTTTGATCTAAATGGTGAAATTTGCTCAAACCTTAAGAATTATTGAAGAATGACCAACCATCAACAATGATTTTAAGAATCCTCGAAACAGAATACACAGAGACATAAAAAAAAAGTTCTGAACCAGATGTGTGAAGTACTTTCCGGTATGTTTTTCGGAGGAATTAAAATAAATATCTGACAATACGTTTTTTGCGTAATTAAATCGAATATGAAGTTAGAATTTACCCATCACCCTTAGATTTTGCCCCAGCAACCCCTCAAAAGGGTGAAAATTTTATCCATTTGGAAAAGATATAATAAATATCTGACAATATGTTTTTTGGCGTGCTAAAAACGAATATGAAGTTAGAATTTACCCATCACCCTTAGATTTTGCCCCAGCAACCCCCTAGCACCCCCCCGAAGGGTCAAAATTTTATTCATTTGGAAAAGATATAACAAAAATATCTGACAATACGTTTTTTGGTGTAGTTAAAACGAATATAAAGTTAAAATTTACCCATAACCCTTGAATTTAACCCCAGCAACTCCCAGCAACCTCTAGCATCACCCAGAAACCACCCTTAGGTTAAAAATTTTATTTCATTGGAGGAATTAAATAAATATCTGACAATACGTTTTTTGCGTAATTAAATCGAATATGAAGTTATAATTTACCCATCACCCTTAGATTTTGTAAACCCCCCCAAAAAGGGGGAAAATTTTATCCGTTTGGAAAAGATATAATAAATATC
>JAHBCN010016876.1:0-18944 GCA_019359885.1 Listronotus oregonensis | reverse complement strand
ATCGATGTCAATCAAAAACCCCCTTTTTTTTAAGCTAAAGCTATCCAGAAATAACTTTTTTAACCCTTTTTATTATACGGGGTTTTTAAAAAAAAATTGATATTTTATGGGAACTAGTCCGTCTCTGGCAAACTAAATGGGCCAAATATGATTTAATGAGTTTATTTTAAAAAAACTTATCAAAAAAACCCCAAATATATTAAAAAAAAAACGCCCGTTTTTTAAAAAAAAAATTTAAAAAAAAACGATTTTCGGGAGAGTCCGTTATCCCCCTTTGTATCCCCGAGGAGAGGCTGGGGGGGAAAAAAAAATATGGGAACTTAATATTTATAGATTTTCTAGTAGATTTCGAGTGATTGCCCACATATTCGGGACACCCTGTATTTTAAAAGGGAAATTTGGGTTTTGGGTTTTTCCCCTTACGTTTCCCTTTTTGGGATATTTTAAATGTTTTTTTTTAATATAAAGGAAAAATTTTTTTTTGAAATCAAATTTTTAAAAAAAAAAAATATCTGAAAAATTTTTTTAAAATTTCTATTTCAAAAAAAGAATCAAATTATTAACCGCTAAAAAGCCCTTTATTATATTACAATAACTCGTTTACTATAACCCCTTTTTTTTTCCCCGAAAAGGGGAAAAAAATTCAATAATACATGAACTTAACAAGTCCCTTTTTTTATTTTTTGTTTTTGGTTAAGAGGATCAAAATTTTTTTAAAAAAAACCCTTTTTTAATTTCAACACAATTTTTAATAATTTTACACAATTGTTTTTTATGCCTCAGCTAAATGCTAAGGTTAAAGTTCTCGGCCATCTGACAACAGCAATTTTTTTTTTATTTTCCGTTAATTTAATTTAATTTTTAATAAAACAAAATTTCCCCAAGACCAAAAAAAAAACCAAAAAACTAAATAAGCCAAATCTCGTAAAAGAATATTCAGTTGTGAGGAGCTATACGGAACCCCATATTAGATATCGTTGCAATCGATCATTTAAAGACTTCGACTAAGGGGGGATTATTATTTGAAAAAAATTTAATGAATGCGTGAATTTTTGGAATTTATGGGATTCTTTTTAAACATCATCCCCCGGGGGCTTATTCTTGACGCTTTCTATTTTAATCGTTGGGGGTTTTTTAAAAGGAAATTAAAAAATTTCAATATTTTTTAATTCTTTGTGTTCCCTTTAATGGGGGAAAGACATGACGGAAGTAGATATTTTATGATTTTGGTTAGATGTATGAGCTATCAGGGCATGTGTTTTTGCCGAAAACCTTTAAGAAAAAAATTATATAACAAGAATCAAAATATGCTTTTTCTCAGCAAAATCCCAAACATTTGCTAAATAAATGCTTAATACTTAATACTTAAATCGCCCATGGCTTTGTTTGTACTGGTGGTAGAAAAAAATTTAAAGGAAAAAGTTTCATTACTGAATTTTCTTATAGACAGAATTAAATAAAAATTGCAAAATGAATGCATGCTAAAAATATAATCAAAAAATATTAGGGAATCTTCTATAACTATGTAAATATTTACACGGAATTAAAAAAATGTAAAACTATAATCAATGTGTACTAAATAAAATTAAAAAACCATTTCCCAAATTCTTTAATTATTTCCAAACATCACTCATTTTTTCGGACGTCACAGTGGCTATCCCCCTTAAAGTTCTACGCGACGTCTATCGGGTGAACGAGAACACTTTCTGTTTGTGGTTAGTTGTGGTTAGTTATGGTTAGTTTTATTTTTAAGTTAAGATTTTAAAATACTGTAGGTCTGGTAGGTTGTCTAAATTTTAATGTTAAATTTTTTGAAATTCTAGTTTCACCGGTAATGTCATGAAATTTTGATTTTTTTTATCAGATATGTTATAATATACTGAATACCCTGTATATTTTTAAATATTTAAAAAATACAGGTAACTTTACAGGTTCTTTTGTTTAACTCAATTAAATTAGGTTAGCATGTGTGCAATAAAGTAACTTCTCAGGCATATAATTTTACAGAACCAGCGTAATTATAGTATTTTACAGCTAAGCTCAACGAAACGGAAAAATATTTAAATAAAAAGAACATAAATTAATTCGAAAACAAGAATAAAAATACAGATTAGTGTTCTTGATTTTTTGAGTTTTTGTGGGTTTTTCTTCTTTTTTTTGCAAGCGATCTGCAAGTTCATAGAGGTCAATAGGGCTAAGCAGGCTCAGTTCGCTATACCCCGGCACCTGAAGCGAAGTGGTTCGATATTACAAAAAAATTGTAAGGCGAGTAATCCCAAAGAAAACATACTAAAACATGAATCTGCCATAAAACATATTTAAAAATACCGAATCACCTATGAATTTATGTATAAAAAAGTACCTAAAACATTTAGTATTAGTTTAGAAAAGCTGCAAAAAGTGGTACATAAAAAACATAATCCTGTTTATTAAAAAGTGTAAACAAAAGAAACCAACCCAGAACTAACCAAAATAACCCACCAATTAATAAAACGGAATAAAGGGTATATTTAAATACAATAATATAGTTTTTATTAAATTTGACAGATGTATTTAAGTATTGATATTTAATACTGAGACAAAAGTTTGATGTAATATAAACAATTTTCTTTCATAATTATTAGAAATGTAAATATAAAAATGTTACTGTAAAAAATGTTAATAGTTTAATTTAATAATTTTTTTTAATTTAATTCAGATGGAATATTTTTTACTATTTTTTAATTTCTTTTCTTATATTAAGAAAAAAATTGAAAGAAATTAAAAAATTAGGGTAAATGATTGATTTTTCCACGATTTTTATTATTGCCGCCAAAAAAAAAACACCTCAGAACATTATTTCTTATGATGTACAAAAATTATGTACAAAGTTTGTAGCGTGTAAAGCTACAAGTTTATTTTTCATATTAGTTTTCTCCACCTATTAATTATTTTATAAAATTTAATGTCGTTCTTCTTAAAGTAATTTTATAAAGTGTGACAACACTCTCAATCAATACCTGACTTTATCGATTATTTTTTAATGCGATTTTGCATTTACCGTCGCCGCTGTGTTGCCACGTTTCAAATGGAACGGAATTTCGTTGTATGCTTGCGCGGGTGTTTCGATATGGAGGGGGTTGTTTCCTTTTCAGCCGGCACGGTACCGGGCACACAACGAGCTCCCCGCTGTTGCCTTGGCGGTAATGTCCGCTTGACAAACAAATTGAACTGAGAATTCGACAATTAGTGTACCTTGATTTTTAACGCTAGCCGATGTACTATTCCTGTTTTTAAAAAAGCCAGTCTCTTAAACCCCATTTATGGATTTATTTTTAGAAATCGTTTCGCTAGTCTGATTTGTCCTCAGGCCTTTCTTTTCATCCTTTATGGTATTCGTTGAACGTGACCACGTGAATGCCGTCACAGTGCCCACCCAACTCGATGCTTAGCGATAGCAGGACATTCCAGGAGCCTAACCTGTAGTTAAACACCCGGGTAAAAACAGGTCGTATTTTTCCTTTTTTATATAATTTTCATCGGACTGCGACGACGTATTTACCTTTTTATAATCTATGTAAAAAATTTTGTTTATTATTTTTTTAAATTTTATAGAAATTGTTGGGGACCATTTCTGGTTTAAAGTTAATTAATTATATATTTTTTTGGGGTTTTAAAAGGGTGTATATTCTTCTGCTTTGTACAAAGGGAGTAATAGGCGTTCCTTTTTTTACACAATTGCGTTGAGTTTTTTTAAAAAAACAGAAAGGTTCAAGTAATTCATTTTAGGAAATGTTTTGAATTACACTTATTTAAATGAAAAGGGATATTGTAAAAAATGTAAATATATAAAATATTATTGTTTGTTTTTAAACTGACTGTTTGTGAATTTAATCCCCTTTGATATATTTATATTAAATCACTTTTATCTCAGTCTTGTCGAGATTTCTAAACATCATAATTTAAATTTTTAGAAATTGGTTACTTTGGGGTTTTAAACCAAGTTAAAACAATTATGTAACTATATATAGAAGAAACACGTGGGCCTAATTTACTACACGGCGAACAGCTAAGCGAAAAACACAAATAACCTATTTTGTAACTCTAAAAAAATAGGTTATAAGTTATACACAAATAAAAAGAGGGGGGGGGCGTTTTCGGAAGTTTAGCCTTAACTAGCACTAATTGGATCTAAAAGCAATTTATCATCATTCGATTCATCGGTAAATGGAGTGATGATCACTGGCTCTATTTGAACATCAAGTACTTTTGATACTTTTACCAGGTCCTAATTATTTTTTCAGTATGTTTCCCTGATTTCCGCCAATAATCCTCTGTAATGTGGTCCAGTGCCTCTTTCCAAACCGGTTAAGATTTAATCCATACCACATGCTTTCAGTAAGATATTGGGTCCAAAAATTTTAAAATAATGGCCGTATTCAGGTAAAATGCATTTATGCTTAACTGTTTGGGTTTTGCGATTTTTGTTCAAAATTCCAGTATTAACATGTATGACAAGGGATTCTGAATTTCTTTTATTAACCAATCATATTCACTTTATCTCTAACTTGCATTTGGTTGTTTATTAATTTTTTTTTTTTTTTGATAATATAAAACATTGTCTAACAATATTAAAGAAAGCTCTTGCAAATCAGGTATAGTAAAACCAATATTAAATGAAAAACGCAATTATAAGATGACTGCTCAAAAAAATATCCCCTTATATTTATAAAATATTTTCATATTTTTTTGTGTAGTCCTGGTACGCTAGATTAGATACCGCTCGCCGGGCCCAAAAAAATAAAATCAGTTGGTGCATTAACGCCCGCCTCTTTAGTCCGTCTTGACCGTGCAGTGGAGAGATATCTCCTAAAAGTGGACAAAAAACATAAAATTAGGCATGTAATGAAATAGAAATATTCGACTTTAAATTTTGGATTTTTAATAAAAGAATTATATTTTAATTAAAACATATATATTTAATTTATTCCAGGAGTATAAAACGGAACTTTTAAAATAAATATATTTTTTCGTACTATAAAGATTTTGCCCATTTATACTATGTATTAACCACTGTATTTCTACAAGTAGCAACAGTTCTTTTATTAATACAATTTCGGCAGTGGCATTCGTCAATTGATTTAAGTGAGTGTTCGAGCTTTATATTTATTATTTTATTTATACGGATTTTTGACCAAAAATTTTAGTTCGTTATTACTAACTCATTATATTTATTTTTTTTTTTTTTTTATAGTTATAGGTAGAAGAATGTTAAATACCATTCTTATTTTTATTTTATAGGTATAACACGAATTATGGCTTTTGGGGGCCTTTTTGAATGTACGACGACGATACCCAAGCTAACCTTAAGCAGAACCGTAAAAACCAATATTCAATAAAGACTTTCACCCACAAACGCAACAGTTGTTTTAAATATGTTTAATTGTTAAAAATTAAAATTTGGCAATGAAACCACTATTATCCGAGGATCAGTAAGCTAAAAAAATTTTCCCGTACAATAATGTATCGTGTTGTTAAGGCAGGGGTTGTTATTAATCATGAAGTGAAAAGGAAACATTTGCATGAGAAACAAAAACCCATTGATGAAGCAACAAAGGATGACATTCGCCGTATAGTATATGACTTATATAAACAGAACGGCCAACAATCAAAACTTGTTAAAACTCGAGGTCATACTATTCTTCGTTTGCCACCATATTATTGCATTTTCAATCGAATAAGACTTATTTGGGCTGCAATTAAAAGACTTTTGCGACAATTAAACCAATCGCCAACTTCAGACCCTACAGTTTTAGCTAATATAAGAACAGCTGTTAACGATATAAATAAAACAGATGTATGGAAAAATTCTGTGGCTCATGTAACAAAAAAAGAAAATGAATACATTGTCCTGCCACCTGTTAACTCAATTGTGATTCAACCTGGACTTGACTCTGACGATAATGACGATTTCGACAATGATTACTCGTGTTAATTAAAACTATTGAGATATTGTAAATACATTAAACACTTTATAAATATAAATTTGTATATAAATGTAAAATTTGTGCATCCATTATTAGTAAAATATAAAATAACTTATACGTCTAATTAAAAATCGTTTTTTGTATAAGGCACGTTAAAACACGGACACGGTAGACAAAAAATTTAAAAAACCTTTGTTTTCTCCAATAATTTTATATTATTGATAATATATATTTATATTTCGATGCCTATGGATTTCCACGTGACTTCAAATAGATCTACGGAGGACTTTATGCCATTTCAATTCACAATGGCAATACTATACCTTTTTCTTTTAACCCTTTTTCCAACATTTCACAATTCATATAGCTCTGTTTGAAGGTGTGGAAAGGATAATTCTTAAACGATTTATCCAACACACTGAGGAACTCCAAGTCATCCCCCACACTCAGTTCGGTTTCCGTTCCAAACACATGCTTTAACAACAAGTTTTTCGACTTGTTGGCTCACTGAGGGCCTGAACAGAAGAGAAGCGACGGGCGTTGTTATTCGATGGTTGAAAAGGCTTTCGACAAGGTGGATAATGGATCGTTTATTCAAACTGTACACCCTTTGGGTATCCGACCTATAAGGATTAAAAATTTTTTCAACATATCTTTGAAACAGACAACAGCCCCGGGGTCAAATCAGCCCTCTCCACACCCAGAACACTAGAAGCCGGCGTACGCAGGGCGCGCTTGCCCCGCACTTTTTAGTGTTATACACATGACATTCCTGCCCCGAATCTGACACACGGCATTATATGCCGGGCGGGCACTGCCATCGTTGCACGCTCCAAAACCCTACTTTAGTCGCCGACTTCAAGAGGGCGACAAAATTCCATGAATTCTGCAATTCTTGGAAGATTAAAATCAACCCTAACAAAACCCAAGCGATTCTTATTCATCGAGACGCATACACCCGGAAGACAACGTCATCCTAAACAACCACGCCATTCTGGACCGACACTGTCAAGTACCTCGGAGTCATTCTTGATTCTCGTCTCACGTTCAAGCCGCACATCGAAAAATGTTTTTCAGATGGGTCGCATGGCCCATTCCAAGCTACTACCACTCCACACAGGAACAGCCTGCCAACTATCAGAAATAAACTTCTTCTGGTAAACTCAACCATTCGTCCGTATGTCTTTTGCCTCCGTAGCCTGGGATACGCGGCAAAGTCATACATCTCAAGACTCACCTCTGTTCTAAACCGCATGTACAGAATGCGGCCAACGTCCCCTGGTTTGTACCCCAACATGCAAACAAAGAGAATTCGACTCACACCATTTGATTCTTTTATCAAAGAAAGACCCAAAAAAACTCTACCCATAGCTGAAAACCATCCAAACCTCTGACCCGGGTGGACCATCTGTATGATCCAGCCTCCAAAGGGCCCCAAAAAAGACCAAAATTCAAATTTTGGACTAATTTAGGATGGTACCCGGTACCTAGGGAAGGACCCGGGAACACTCCACCCTCGCCTCTCGGCCTAGCCATTTAAAAACCGATTTCTGGATTTTTCCGAGTCACTGGGGCAAGGGCCCCAGCTTCTCAGTCACTTTTTAAACCCCACTCCGCTAAGCCAGATTTCAGGCTAAGCAAAACTTCAAAACCCCAAACAACCGTGATAGCCAACATGGAAAAACACGTAGTGAGGACTTGCTCAGCCAAAAGGAGAGCGGGGGGGTGGTTGGGTAGGGGAGCGAGGGCCTGAAATTACGGGATCCTTCCAGGTGGGACCCTTACTACAACATATTTTCAATGATAATTTATCCCTTTTGAACCATCCATAAACCAATTCCAAGTATTTTATCTACTTTTGCCATATATACATTTTTGGGTCCTATAAGAGACTACCTATTTTATATTTAACAAAATTCTATATGAGATAAGTCAAATTTTTTTTTATATATTATTTTCTATGGCCTTGAGATTTAAATCAACCCATTTTTAACAAGTAGGCACCTGACACCAAACCAGGAAAAATTAACTGTAAAGGGTTTTTTTTTTAATAAAGCAAAATTGGTTTAATTTTTTAAAATGTTTAGTTTTATCTATGAATCAATCAGTTCAACAAGAGTTTTTTACGTAAAAAACATAATTGAAGAAGAAAAAAGCACAGTACATACGCTAAAAACCTAAAAGAGTTCTGCGAGGAGTGTTTAATGCGACTCATTTGACTATTTAGGTTTTAAAATTTGGGGTTTTAAGGTCTCCGACTTAACTGCAAAAGGGACTTTTCTGTGCTATTTAAAGTCAAAGGTTTTTGCAATTGGTCCAGAAAACACCCAAAAGATCCTAAAGTCCGAATTCTAAAGAGGTCCTGTATAGATTGGGTTTTCTCATCGTGTCATAAATCATTTTTTGTCAAATTTTAAAAAAAAAGGCATTAAAGTTAATAGCACTTACTTAAAAGACGATTTAAAAAAAAGTTTGAATAAGTCGTCTGTTATAGTAAATCCCAAAGAGTGAATTGTAATTAAGTGTAATAAAATGTTAGTTTTATTAAGTTTTAACATTTTTACTGAGCAATTAAATTAGGTAGTCTTTTATGGGGAACCCTGTATTAATGTTATTTCTCTTTTTTGTTCTTGAAATTTAATAAAATTAATAGAATTCAATACCATTTTTTTGGCTTAGGGGTATAGAAATTCATAGAATGGCTTCTTCTTTTCCATAATTTTTAATTTTAACTACCAAACTGACAAAAAATGTCATCGATTATCTAAAATGAAGTATATATTACCTTTTATATACGCATAGTATATAAAAGGTATTGTTAAAAAAGTTAAAATAAACCTTAACAATAAAAGTTTGACGTTAATTAATTGATATACCAGCACGATAAAAGCGATTTTAACTACATTAATATACAGGGGGCAACTAAATAAGTGTAAAACATTTAAAGAGGTGATTCCTCATCGAAAAAAAAAATAGGATCTTTCATATAAAGAAATTTTCATTGGAGCATCCCTTGTTAAGATACAGCCCCCTTTAAAGGGGGGACATAAAAAAGTGTATAACAATTTTTTCACAAGCACTAAAAAAGTTATAATATTGAAATTAACCTTTACGTTTTGACTACCAAAAAAACACTTAACCGTCATTTATTTGGTTTACCCCATGGTTGTAAGGGGGGGAAAACGCACTTTCTTTATTTGTTTTCCATTTTTGTAAACGATAGCCTGTTCATTCAACAAAATGTCCCGTTTTTTGCCCAAAATAAACCTAGTTTGCAGCAAAAATTATTTTAGAACAACTACAGAGATACATCGTCATAAAGCAAAATACGAAACTAATTTCTAGTGGTCGCTATTAGCGATAGTGACAATTAAATTGGTATGACGCTGTCAGTTTGTGAATTTTCGAAATTGAATCAATACTAATTTGTGTAATTGTGTTCTGTTCTTAGTTTTTACTTAATAACTCACTTGTTATTAAAATGGCATACAAAATGAGGAAATGGGGTGATATGCATTACGTTTACGGTCTGTCGGGGGAATGGGTTAGAAGCTTCTGGGGAAAATATGTTTAATGTATCCTCAACGGGCATCCTCACATAGAATATTTGCTCGACTTCATCAAAGATTACTAGAATATGGTTCATTCGACAAAAGAACGCAGGATTGTGGTCGCCATCGAGAAATACGAACACCACAGCTTGAGAAAGCAGTAATTTTAAATTTTATTGAAGAACAACCTATACCAGTACTAGAAAGATTGCTTTCCAGCTAAATGTTGATCATATGACGGTATTTCGAATTTTAGAGGAACAACTTATACCCTTACCATCTGCAACGAGTACAGCACTGTTACCGCGAGACTTTCCGGGAAAGTCTTGAATTTTGGGAATTGGATGCTGGAAATGATTAGGGAAAAAATTGTGACTTTCTGGACGATAGAATTTACAGACGAATGTAGTTTTTTTCCGGGGCAAGATTATAAATTTTCTAATTACACATATGGGCTGATGAAAACCCCCCACGCCATTGTCAAAACTAACCATCAAGAAAAAGTTTTCTTTAAGTGTGGCTCGGAGTTATTGGGGATTATTTTTAAATTTGGGGCCCCTTTTCTACCTCCTCGATTAAATGGTGAGACATACGTTCAATTTAAGAGAATTGCATCCAGTACTGTTTGGGGGAAGTCCCCTTTTGGGGGTCAGAAGGGGTATGTTTTTTTTGCATGATGGGGCCCGCCCAATTTAGTCAAGTAGCACGTCAGCATTTAACTGAAACATATGCAATCAGTGGATTGGTCGAGGAGGACCACAGAACTGGCCCGCCTGATCCCCGATCTTAATCCTCTGATCTCTATTTGGGGGCCCTTTACAGCATTTGTCATCGTTTATTTTAAAATAATTTTTTTTTTGCGAACTGTTTATTTTGGGCAAAAACCCAAGAGACATTTTTTGTTTAGAATGAAACAGGCTATCGGAAATAAATTTTTAAATGGTAAACAAAAAAATAAGACAAAAGTTACATTGGAAATAAATTTTAGGGGGTTTCGTTTTCCACCCTTACAACCATGGGGTAAACCAAATAAATGACTGGTTAAGTGTCTTTTTGTTATATGAAATATATGAGTTAACTTTTCCAAACCACACCATGCTGCGCTCCTTTAACAAAAACTTACTTAAAGAAAAAATAATGATTTAACTTCGGTTATTTGCCAAAGTCCTTCGTACTTGACCAGCAACAAAAAACTTTTCTAAGAAGTAATTTCGTATACTTTTTGACCTTTAAGCTCAAAAGATTAATTTTTCTACTTATAACTTAAAATAAAATGCTTGAATTAAAGTGACTAATTTGAAACTGTTTGTAACAACGGTTTCAAGTTAACTGGCAAAAGTTTTAAAATGCTCTTTGATTTACTTGAGTTATACATAGTTTTAAAGGAGTTTGGACGTTATCATTTTATTTTATAAGGTAACTGTACGGGCACTTTAAAATTTGATTTATGACATTAGGATTTTGAAAAATATTGAGATACAGTGGTAAGTCCTAAATAAAATAGCAAATCATAGAACTTGATAAAAATTTAAAAATATTTAAATAAACAAAAAAACAATCAGAACATTATTTTATCATGTCTTAGACAGTGTCTCTGAAATTGATAAGTATTTGGATCTTGGAAATTATAAGACTTACAGCCGAGTGAAATCGCGTTGTTAAAGTTAGCAATGGCCTTAACAATGTGTTAAATATAACAAAGAGGTCAAAATGAAAACTCTTGGCAACACGCCATAACTTTGTTTTTTTCTTTTTTATCTTTGGACTATTTTTTTTATTTTAGGACAGTCCACGAAGGCTGATGCTTAAGTACTAACGTACTGTGTGTGTCTTTAGTGTGGTGAGTGGGAATTTGTTCACACGGAACTTAAATATTTGGAAATTGGGAGGATAAGGAAAAACTTCTGCGAGCAGCAGTTTCCATAGCCTTGACACTCTTGGGATGAAGGAACGAAGAAAGCGGGAAGTTCGGAGCCTCTCTAACTGAACTCTAAAAGGATGCATAAAAGTTGCACATCGTGTTGCTTTGCTAGGAGCTGCCAGAGGAGGAATTATACTGGCCAACTCCTCCAAGCAAAAGCCGTGAAAATACCTATAGAAGAGCGACAGATCCCCTACAGCTTAACGATGGACAAGAAGAGGAAACCTTGCTGTGAGCGAGGGATCATTAATAAGACGAACGGCTCTTCTTTGAATGGAGTCCAGAATGCTAAATGTTGTAGGGGAAGCCATTCCCCAGACATGAGACAATATTCTAAAGATGCCGAGCCTATATATGGAATGTGCCTGTGCCAATTGAGGTTATTCTCAAAAGTAACGCCGACAAGATTAAACGACCATTTGTTCTGCAGAACTCGGCCGCTCATATGTAACGGATGAGTATCGGCAGACTTTTTTCGTGACAGCAAACTTAATTGTGTTTTCGAGGCATTAAATTAAACAAGATTTTTTGCGCCCCAATTCAAGGTAAGTTCGAGGTCTTGTAAAAGACATATCTGCATTGACCTGCGCCTGTTTTCCAAATCAGAATTACATGGTGGTTTAAGAAATTGAATACTAAGTGAAGGGTACTATCGTCAGCTAAACTATGAATGGGATTAATTGTGGAAGAGAGAATATCGTTAATGTGTAGAAGTAACAGCGTGGGTGCCAGCACTGAGCCCTGGGGCACCCCAGCATTAATTTGGTAGAAGCTGCAAGAATGGCCATCCACAGTAACTGATATACGTCTATTAGAAAGGAAACTGGAGTGCCAAGAGCAAAGCTTAGGTTGAAGACCGTAAGAAGGAAGTTTGTTAAGAAGCCCATCATGCCAGACCTGATCTGGGATTCACCAAGAAACTCAAGAGACTTGTTCCAGTTGTGTGAGACAAAGGAAAGAAGATCAGCTGTGGATCTTCTGTGATGGAATCCATATTGGCTATCATGCAAGATCCTGTATTTTTTCAGATACTTCAAGATTTCAGAATTAATAAGTTTTTCCATTACTTTGCAAACAACAGAAAGAAGAGATATAGGCCTATAGTTAGAAGGGGAGATTTTGGATCCTTTTTTGGGGACAGGTTGTACACGTGCAGCTTTCCAACTCTCCGGGAAAATGCCCGTGTCGTAAGAGATTCGAAAGAGGCGAGTTAGGTTAGGTGCAAGTTCGGGAGCACATTTTTTTAAGACGATTGCTGGTATGCCATCCAGCCCAGATGATTTTTTAGTATGCAGAGAAGAAAGAATACGCTTGATCTGTTTGATTCTAAAAATGATATCAGACATTTTATGAGAAACAGAGGCAACTTTTGGAAGAGGAAGATTAATAGGAGGATCAAGCGTAGAATTGGTAGCAAGTTGTTTAGCAAATAGTTTGGCTTTTCTTTTAAAAGTAGAAACAATTCTATCTTCAGAGATTAGAGTTAAATGTTAAATGTTTGTCAAAAAAAAATTCGTTTTTAAACATATAAAAAACAATATTTACCTTTCATAGAATAGGAAAAAAATGAGTTTGGCACCCTAATATAATATAAAGTAATTTTATATATATTTTTTAAAACAAGCAGTACAATAAATAGCTCTTATGACTAATACTGCAAAACTTTTTTAAATTTGGGTTTTTAACAATTTCTTTAATATAACATAGGCTTATTAAATTTTATTTATAAATTTAGGTAATAATACATCTAAAGTAGACAAAATATTTGCAATTTTTTTTCTAAAAAATTGCTTTTTTAATTTATTTATTAGTAAAAATATTTATTTACAATTCTTACAATTCTATTACTTACTGCTGTTTATTATCCATCTATGCTTTTTAAAACAAAAGAATTAAAATAAATTTAAGTTTATTTGTGTATTTATATTAGCGAAACTAACCTAGAAAATGCTTTTTGTTTTTTAGGTTAAGGCGTGTCCAAAGCTATAACATGCGGTACCAAAATAAAAATGTTAGAAACCCGCTGTGGTATCTGTCCGATTCGCCCCAATGCCTTGTTCGAAATCCAAGTAAAACGCAGTCCAGGGTGTAAAACTTGATCTAAGAATCATCGCAGTGAAAGGATGTTCTTGATTTTAAAACAGCGCATATACATATAATAATTTTTACATGCAAGCCAGAGTGAATTTCTAGTCAAGTATTTATAGGGTTTGGAGTAGCTCAAAAGCCTTTTTACACTGTTTCTGTGATAAAAAGTGCAATGCACACTAATTACTATTTTTATAGTTAAACTTTTTGGAGCGGACCGTGCTCGAAGGTGTGAAAAACTTTTTTGATTACTAGAAAGCTACTCAGATTATCCTTCGCAACCTTTGAGTATATACTGCTAGAGGCAGTCTTGCAACTTGATCGTGCATACAATGTGCGTAAGAGAGAAAAAAAAAGAATAAGGATACAACATTATTCTCTCACTTTACATACTAAGTAGTCGGCGGGAAAGGGTTTTCTTTTTTGCTCTACGTGCTGAGTAGTCGGCATATTTTTTTAGTATTTTGTCTACTCTAGAGGCTGTAATGGATTCATGGTTGAAACAAAAGGCTAAAGATATAATCTTGAAAGGTTAGTCACTAGTACTTGTTAGGTCATCAATCCAATGCGACGGTAGAAAAAGAATTGCTCGGGATAGTCTGGGCAGTAAAGCATTTCAGGCCATATCTCTATGCCAGAAAGTTTAAAATTTTAACCGACCATCGTCCGTTAATTTATTTAATTAATTTGACAAATCCGTCAAGCAGATTAACGAAATTTAGGTTAGTATTAGAAGAGTACGATTTTACGGTGCATTATGTCAAAGGTTCGGAAAATGTGACAGCAAACGCACTATCGCGTATAGTTATAGAATCTAAAGACTTAAAAGGAATGAATGAAAAAATATGTCAGAGTGTGAATGTGTTAACTAGAGCACAAGTTAGAGATAGAGCGGGTTTTGTGTCAAAACCAGAACTAACCACAACCGTGGAGACAAAAGACGTACAGACCGGAGGCGATAGGCTTGATCACCCTGTTGTAGCCGAGGTTTTAAAATGTCCCAATGACACGATTGAATTAAAAGTAGTGTCTAAAACAGAGTTTGCAAAACTTAAAAAATTGCAATTTTACCAGTACTGTGGTAATTTTATTTACAATGTGAATTCACAAACTATGTATTTTTACCAGAACAGTCGATCAGCGTATGACTTAGGTACATCGTTGAGACATCTGGACAAATGGTGCATAGAAAATAATATTCCGGAAATATATATATTAAGAAATGCAGAAAGTGCAGAATTTTTAAATTTACTAAGTAAATGTAAATCGCATATGTTACAACTGACTATAAAAATAAATATAGTTCGGGATGCGGAACGTATAACAGATAAAAAATTAAGATATATAATCTTAAATGATTTTCACACGTTACCAACGGGTGGTTATGCGGTGTACAACGCATGTACAACAATATAAGGAAACGATATTTTTGGGCAGGTCTCAAAGGAGACGTAAGCCACTTTGTCAAAAACTGTGATAATTGCCAAAGGTATAAGCATTCAAATCCGAAGAAGGTACCAATGGTAATAACAAGTACGGCTAAATCGGCATTCGAAAAGGTTGTACTTGACCTTGTAGGCCCTCTACCTAAGGATAGCCAAAATAAAAATACATTTTGACGCTTCAGTGCGACTTAACAAAGTTTGTGGAAGGATATCCAATAGAGGATAAGGAAGCTAAAACGGTAGCAAAGGCATTCGTAGAAAATTTTATACTACGATATGGGATACCTTGTGAAATCCTAACGGACCAAGGTTTGGAAGTTATGTCTAGCACGTTTAAAGAAGCTTGTAAACTATTAGGGACCCAACAGTTAAATTCTACAGCATACCATCATGAAACGCTTGGAGGTCTGGAAAACACATAAACATTTGGGTGCGTATTTGGTATGCAATTGTCAAAATATAAAGAAAGTAATTGGAGGGATTGGGTATGATTGGTGTTTTTCATATAACAACACGGTAAAACCTCAAACGCATACACCATACGAGTTGTATTTGGTAAAATAAGCAAAATCCCGTCAAACCTTACTAATCAAATCGATCCTATTTATAATTTTGAGGACTACCCATTTGAGTTGAAATTTGATTGCAGACTTGGAAGATGCAAGAAATAACTTAATTGTTTCAAAAAACTAAGCGTATAAACTCAAAAAAAAGATGCAATAGCTATAATTATAAAATCGGAGACATGGTCCTAATGAAAACAAAAAGTAGAGAATAAATTAGCACCTTTGTTTAAAGGTCCATTTAAAATTTTAGATATTAAGAATCCCAATGTAGTTTTAAATGTAAATAATAAGCCTAAGGAGGTACATAAAAATTTATTAAACCTTATTTTTAAGTCTTAAATTGTACATAGTATATAAGATAGCAGAATGAAAAAAAAAAGTTCAGAAAACATTTTTTTCAACTTTTGCGGGAAAAGGTGTAATGGATTCATGGTTGAAACAAAAGGCTAAAGATATAATCTGAAAGGTTAGTCCAGTACTTGTTAGGTCATCAATCCAATGCACGTATCAAAAGCAATTGACCGTAAAGGTTAACAGCATGTTATTATTTAAATATTAGTTTATATAACAATACCATATATTATTGTAAACTTTTTATTAAATAATGTTTTTTAATGTTTAAATTATATATAATAAATTATTATAAATTAATTAATATATTAATATAAAATAATTATTAAAATAAAATAAAATTTTATATTTTTATTTTATATTAAAATTGTTTATACAAATTCTTTTTGACTTTTGAATGTAAAGATAAAAAGAAAAGTACAAAGGGCCAAAGTTTAACCCATTTAAATTTTTAAAAGATGTTATACAAAGTTTTTTACTCTTTACGTAAAATAAAGAACATGTCAAATTTTAGGAGTAGAAAAATGTTGGAATAATATACATTTAATAAAGTTCTCCTTTTGTTGAGAGTAAAAAAAAGGTGTAATTTTATTAAAGGTAAATATCAAAGCAGTGGCTTTTCCATCACTGAATTTATCAATAAAATGTAATAAGCATGAGTTGTATCAAAGAACCGGTTAAAAACCCAAATTTAAAGATATTGTACATTATTGGTCATTTGAGCTATCTATCGTACTGCTTGTTCCTCTTTTTCATATTCAGCCTGATAGAAATAAGGGGACTTACAGTGTAAATAAAGTGACGTTTTTTCAAAAAAAGGTTTTTTTTGGGATACTCGCCTTACTACTTTTCTGGAAAATGGGACTCATTCGGTCCGGGTCTCGGGGTATACGAACTGACCCTGTCCAGCCCTATTGACCCCTATGAACTTGTAGATCACCTGCAACAATAAAGAGAAACCCCCAAAAAACCAAAAAATCACAAATATTAATCTACTATTCGGTGGCAAGTCGTTCACCGTTGTCAAGACAGAAACTAAAACAAGAAATTAAACTAAATTTTAAGAAATTTTTTTATCTAAAAACTTAGGAAATTCCAATAGCTTTTTTACTTTTTAATGACGTTTTGTCATAAATACACTAGGTTATTTGACTGGTGTATGTATAGTATTCAAAAAGACCAGAAAGGTGGGTGGTATGGTATGTTAATTGGTTTTAAGTTTACCTGAATTTACTTCAGCATCAAGCATAGGTTACCGTGTATTATTTAGATTAACAGATATATTGATGCTGTTTATCTATCTTTATTTAATAAAATAAATGCACTTTCCTTTATTTTACGTTTTTTGAACAAGTTTCCTTTGCGAAAATGGTAAAAGCATTCCAGTTTATTATTTGGTTATTATCAAATGCGTGTTGACAAATTTTTGATTTGTGGAATTCTGTGTTTCTAATATATGTTCTATTTTTCATGCGTTTGGCTAATAGTCTGCAAGTTTTACTTATATAATATTTATAACATTTACAAGGGATCTTATAAATAACATTTTTTGTGTTTTCGTTTATTTGTTTTTGTCACTTGTAGTGATGAGCAAAACAAGACCAAGACCAAGACCGGGCTAGTCTTGGTCTTGGTCTTAAGGGTCTAGGTCTTGGTCTTGGTCTTGCAAGCCAAAAGAAGGTCTTGGTCTTGGTCTTGCACCACCCGGTCTTGGTCTTGGTCTTGGTCTTGCTGCAAGAGTCTTGCTGGTCTTGCAGTAATAATTTAATAATTTAAACTAAGCAATCTTAAAAAAAATATATCTTTTTAATACTTAAATATAAATAAAGATGAAGACTATATTTTTTGCTTTAAAATTTTAAAATATACCAATTTTAATCTTAAACGTACATTGAAATTATTTGATTAAAAAGCATATTTTTAATGAAGCCGTTTATTTATTTATAGCGCCAGGGCCGGATTTAATTTTTTTCCGCCCATAGGCTAATAAATTTTTGCCGCCCTCAATATTTTTTGAATGTAAACTACACTAGTAATTCTTATAAAAAATTATTAAACAAATTTACCAAAGGTAAAACATACAGAAAATTAATTAACAATTATTTAAAACAAACAAATTTCAGAATTTTTTTATCTATTCGCTAAATATTAAAAAAATATATTAATTTACCATTACATTTTTTAAAAAATTAATCGTAAATTTGCCGCCCATAATATTTACCGCCCTAGGTTTCAGCCTACTCAGCCTTTGCGTAAATCCACCCCTTTATAGCGCTCTATTTTTGGTTAAATTAAGACACAACCTTCTTTTATACATTTAGTGGCATATAGAAACATTTTAGGGATAAGAATTATATACATTTTCTTTGAAGAAGCAGATAAAATTAAAGCAAATACAAAACTGTTTACTGAGCAGAAAAAAAGACTTTTAATTTCAACCAGATGTGAAATATATGTGAAAATAATTCTGATATGTAATCATTGGTTTCTGATTTAAAAAAGTTATTTAAAAAACTTTTCAGTTTATATGAACTTTTTACCTTTACATTGGTTAAGAATTTGTCGTACAAAGTTTGTAGAAATACTTTATAAGCAATCTGCAGATACAAGGGGGCCCAATAGTGTGAGAAAGCTCGATATCTCCTAAATCGTCCATTATAGTAAAAAATTAAACATACAAAAATTATAGACAAAAAGGGCATAAAATGTAAAATTATTTTCTATTCCAGAATTTTTTTATTAATCCACTGGCACTCAAGAAAACTCCCTTATTTTTAGCTTTTCTTCTAAAATAAAAAATGTATGGCAAAAATCAATTTAGAAAAATGCACCCTGTATATTGAAATTGTTGTTATATAGGAACAATGTCGACGTAGATGGTTTTAATTATTATTTTTTTGACTTTTCCGTCTAAACCGGAAGTGATTTTTACAATCGATTTATATAAAAGTATTCCTTTATCACATGGCAAATATATTTTTTATTAATCCATTACTTTCACATTATCTTAATTTTAAGAAGCAATCTAATGGTGCTACCTCTTACAGTGTGAAACA